>OY720461.1:31568475-31660975 GCA_963082715.1 Harpalus rubripes | reverse complement strand
GGTAATAAGCCGTGATGATATATTTATTTAATTTATTTGATTTTTCAACGTTTAATGATAATTCTTTCTTAGTTAAGTATTGTTGCAACCTTTTTACCTCTCGCTAAGAGAAGTATTGAATTCATGCTAAAAATCGCATATCCAGATTTTAGTGAATACGCACGTTTTAAGGTCCCTAGAATCCGATTATAACATTTTTACGATGATGTTCGTGTGTGTGTATGTGTGTGCGTGTGTGCGTGTGTGTATGTGTGTGTGTGTGTGTGTGTGTGTGTGTATGTGTGTGTGTGTTTGTGTGTGTGTGTGTGTATGTGTGTGTGTATGTGTGTGTATGCGTGTGTGTGTATGCGTGTGTGTGTATGCGTGCATGCGTGCGTGTGTGCGTGCGTGCGTGCTTGCGTTCGTGCGTGCGTTCGTACGTGCGTGCGTGTGTGTGTGTGTGTGTGTGTGTGTGTGTGTGGATGTTGGATCCACGATTTCTCAAATACTATAATACTTAAGACATTTTTTTTTACGGATTCCTCAATCTAACAATAATGGGAAGAGTTGATTAAGTTTTGGTAACAATTGGACAACCGGAAGTAGTAGTTACAAGAAAAAAATCATCTAAGTATTATTTATGTAAATACTATTAAAGAACGTTAAATTCTTTATTTGATAAATATAAATTCATTATTATATCTTCTACAGATCTCGAATAAAAAAATGCATATAAAATAATTTGATGTAATAAATCTCAGATCAAACTACTTCAAGGCGAGAAATTCAAATGTATGTAATTGACACATAAATGTCACTGTCAAAATATTTGTTTGCCACTTTCAAAAATATTTGTACATTATTATGAAAATAAAAAAAGTCAACAACGCAAAAGAATATACGTAAAAAATAATATAAAAGGAATTTGTGACTATTACTATGTCGTCTGCATAAACTAATGACTATATTTTTTCCTTCCAATAACTACGATGCCCGTTTGTTCTTTACTTAGAAATTTTTGTAAGTCAGCTATGTAAAGCGAAAATAATGTCGCGGTTAAAAATTCGACGGTATATTTGGTATCTATTCTTATTACCGAATTTGTGTCTATAAATTTTCTCTAAAGTCGCCAATAATTATTGTTTGTCGATATTAATTTTTTCAAGAGTTTTGAAGAGAATATTTCAGATGCTGCTTTCAGGTATTCGAAGAAAGTGTATAATTTTCCTTTTTCTTTGCATATTTCGTTCTCTATTATTTGATTTAGTATGTACTCGTATATATTTTCTGCTGTTCTTCTTTCTTTTCTAAATCCTACCTGATTTTTTGGAATCAAGTTTTTTGTCATCATCTCTTCGTCTAGTTTTTCGTGTAAAATCATTGCGTATATAATTAGTGTCAAAATTTTAAGGAATAAAGTGTTAGTTCATAAATAGATGTTGAAAAATAAATTACATATTCATCATCTAAAATGTATCCATAGTAAATGAAATGAAAATTTATATCCTCTTCTAAACGAAACAACATATACTGTGTATGTATGTACGTACCTATACACCTATTTACGTATGCAGTTTATGCCACATATCTACTCCTGTGTTCGCCTAAATCAAAATATTCTATTATCATTCCTTCCAGCGACATTAATTTAGCGATATCCCCCGATATCCTCCCGATATCCACCGATATCTCCAGCCGGTAAATCAATGCTTGGATTTATCGGCACCGGCAGTCGTGTTTCTGTAATTGTACTAACTGAAAATATTAAAATTGGACCAATGTGATTGGATTTTGCAATTGTTCAGTGATTTACGGACGTTAAAATAGTATTAAATAAAATTAAGCACCGAAGGGATTACATATATGGATGTGTTTTTGAATTGAAATAAAATTTTAGTATGGAATATATTTAAACGAATTTGTACAGAAAGTATCAAATAACATAAATAAATGTGTACTACAAACTATAAATACTGGTGATGTGAATAAATTCTAAACTACCTGGTGACCTAGTTTAAAATATTATAAGTTTAATGAATATAAAATTTAATTACAATTTTAATTTTAAAACGAAAAAAATTTACCTTATACTGAAACATCAAATAACACCATATAATTAAATTGCCGACTGAACAATATTGTTTTTCGTTTTGCAAATAATACGCTTGTATTTATTTCGTTTAATTATTTGAAAAATACAGCGAAAACATTTTGTGCGGTTGAAAACCTCAAAAACCGCAGGTGAAAATAACAGTTTTATTTGTATTATTTTCATTGTATTTGTATCACAACATATTTGTACCTACATTGTTGGTCATTGTTTAATAAAATACAAAGTTTTAATTATACTTGTAAATTACATATTTCTTACAATGGGGTCCCGCATTCTGATTTTTTATTATTTTAAATGAAAGTTCTTTTAATTTTGAAACAATTCGTAGTATTTGAAAGCCTAATTTTTTTTAGTTTGATTGCACTTAATTTTTTATGTCAACCTGACATCACAGCATCACCTATAGCTACTAGATAAATTACAGCTGACTCGTTCCCCATTATGGAGCCACTTCAATCTTTCAATATCAGTGTTACAGTATTATTAATCATAGAAATTATTTAAAATGACGGGTTGTTCTGCTCCAAATTGTGCAAATCATTTGAGAAATGGTTATGATTTTTACAGGTACTTATGTAATACATATGTTTTTATCTAACCTCAAAAATCTTAACAAACTGTATTTTTTCTTGTTTTATTATTTTAAATAAATATAATATGGCAAATATGGAAGTTATATTTAATTATGAAAAATAGTTACTATATAAACTTATAAAAAATATTTTTATAATATAATTTACTGTGTTCATTTTGGCTCCAGTATGGCGGACGGGTCAGTTATATATTATCTAGTAGTTGTAGCATCACCTATAGGGCGCGAGCAGACACGTGACTTGAGCGACCTTGAAGTGCTTGGAATCAGCTGTTTTGTGTGCGCGTGTCACTTTGACAAGAACAATGTTTTGACTTATTATAAATTTGAACTGCTAAATTTTAATATTTTACAAATTTCAGGCAGTAAAACTCATGAACTTAAAAATAGTAACATTTTAACAGTTCAAATTAAAATAAATCACAACATTGGTCTTGTCAAAGGGACACCCGTACACATATCAGCTGATTCTAAGCACTTCAAGGCTGCTTGAGTGCCGTGTCTGCTCGCGCCCTATTGCTATATCTTTCTCTCTCACAAGCTCTATAGTAGGCGGCGAGAGAAAGGTAGCACTAATGTGACGTCATAGTGACACTGACAACAAAGCTCATATATCTCGCAAAGTATTTGTTTGTTTTTTTTTTCACTTTAATTGCTATTTATTGATTAATACTTTAAGTATGTGTACATTTTATTTTTCTTATGGTGCAGGACCAAAAACAATACCTTCCTTACTTAAAGGTATGACGGAAGGTAATAGTTATTTATTATATGAATGTGGAATGTATAATATTAATCATGAAAGAAAAAGTTTAGCCACATAGCCCGCAGGGCGAGTGGATAATTTTCTTTAGTGACTATTATACATTCCACACGAATCTAATACAACTTTTTATCTAACACTTTTTTAAAAACTTCTTAAATCATTTTTATGTTTTCATTCATCATTTGACACTGACAATTCAATTGATGTAGTATTTTGAATTACAAAGTAGCCATTGAATGGTTGTTATGGTTTTGTTATATATTGATTATTGAAAAACAATTCCTATAATAATGAGGTGTTGCAAAAAAAATTAACATATCTTTTTTCTTCTGAAATTCGAATAAGTATGTTCTACAGTATTATTAAATATGATTTTCTGTTCAAATTACTGTATATATTTAGCACAGTAGCAATTTAAAAATTTACTTTTTGAATTGGCGCCAAATTACACTGCCTGTGATATCAGACTTACATTAGCCAATGACAAAACTGGAAAGATGAAAAAAAAAACAAATGTATCATACATCAACGTCAATAATTGCTTTAATGACAACTGTGTGACATAAGGTCTGACTTATAGTGCAGCGTGATTTTTGGTTCTTTAGTGTAGTTCTTAGTTATTTATTATTATATTACAGCGTTATATTTCAGAGTTCAATGCCCTGTATTATAAAAGATGGATAAGTAAAGCACTAGCAAAGTAAAATTTACTCTTGAAGTAAAATACTTTATTCCAGAGATTTTCGTCAAAACAAGAATAAAAATACTAGCTAATTAAATCTATAGTATAAATTACTCCAACGATGTGCGAGGAAGTAAATTTTATTCCGTAAAATAAATTTGACACATGTCAACATTAACTAAATTAAATTCATTATACATTTCATCCCATGTATTATTTTTACATTTATTTATCTCCAACATGTTTGCTTTGTCTATTTCTAAGTATTTTTTCCCCGTTCTCTTTTTTCCATTTTAGTTGACACCTGACACGCACACATACATTATTGTCTATTTTGACTTTTGGATTTATTTCGTGTTAGGAACATACAGAATACATATTGTTAAAACTTATATAAAACATATTCCAGCGAGACATTGTTTGGAACAGATCCTTCAGTTGGAGATTCACATTATCGCCAGTAGTGGTCTTAAGAAATACCGTCTAGTAATGTTTTATCCTAGATTTATCAATCTCTCTTATGCTCCAGTAGTGCAAAGATTAGCCGGTATAAGAAACCGTAGCCTGAGTGCATCACATACCAGCTAAAAAATTAAATGTATTCAATAGTTCTTATTTAATTATAAAAATATTTATATTTACATCAAAATGATCTTTACAACAAAGAAGTTATGATTTTATATTTTTATCTTTACTTGCGACAACCATTTCTTTCTTCGTTTTGAGGCACAACTAGAAATATTTTTCCCTATTATCAGTTCTATTTGGGCACACTGCACAAAACACTTTTTTACAACCATGTTTGATTATTTCCAAATACAAAAATCAGTAGTAGTTGACAGCTGTCATGACTGTCACTCGTTTTATTTCCGTTGGTGGCAAATGTAAGCCACACCCTCATTGGTAAGTTCGATTCGAACGTCATCAGTCGAAAGGGGAAGCGGAAATTCAAACATTATGATTTCAAAGACAATTTTCTCATGAATAAAGAATAATACGAAAAAAATAAAAAATAGGGATAAAATATTTTTTCTTAATCTTTCGATTAAAGCAAAGAAAAAAAAACCGTGCAACACCTCATTATTGTTTGTCATTGGGAATTATTTCCTTTAAAACGTATTCACTTAGAAGCACAAGCAGCATCATTAAATTTAATTCCGAAGCAAGTAACCACTAATTCGTTTTTCATTTTCGTTTCATATCATCAACCGTGCATGATAGCTGTTATTGTGTAAAAAGAAGTAACCTATTTTAGCATAAATGTTAATATTAATTTAAATAATAAATTTCATAATGTTAAATTATTTCAATAATAAAATAATTTTGTAAAATTGTTTTTTATTTATATTTAAAAAAATCTGATGTGGCCAGCACATTACCTTCCGTCAGTTCTATGTATTTTGTATAAATGTCATACAGAAAGTTCCTTGCAAAAGATTCTATTTTTTGTACATTACCTTAAGGCAGTTGTCTGTATTTTATACAAATTCCATACAGAAAGCAAATGATCGTATATTTCCAATAAAATTATAACACATACATACTGTCAACTGCACTTGACACTGACACCTTTCATTCAGAATTTTCTTAATACATCAGATGTTTCCAGAGTTATGGCATAGCTAGCTAATATATGATATTTATTTTCTTTATAATTATTTAACTCTATATCCATTTAATATGAAATATAAAATGCATTCAAATCGCATAGAGAATAAAATATTCTTTAATATTTATAATAACATCAAATGTGAAAAAATGATATTTAACATCGTTTTTTCAAGAAAAACTGTTAAAATCTTCAAATGAGGGTACTTCCGGTTGACCAATTCTAACCAAAATCTAATCAGCTCTTCACATGGATGTAACGAAGAGGAATACAAAAGAATTATAATTTTTTGAATTGTAGTATGGAAGTTATCGTAGACGAAAATTTTGTTACACACACACACACACACACACACAGACACACATACACACACACACATACAGACATCATCGTAAAAATAGTAAAATCGTGTTCTAGGGACCCTAAAACGTGCTTATTCATCAAAAACTCACCACCGAATTTTTTGACCAAAGACAATACCTTCCTTACCTAAAGGTGACGGAAGGTAAAAAATCAGTAATAATTCGTCCGTGACTTCTATAATATTCTCTCACGAAGTGACTAATAAAAAGAAAATAACGCAATATCTTGCTGCTTCGCGTTGTTATTTTTGAACATATTAATTAAATATATTTTCTACGCTAAAACAAGTACATCTATATATTTCAATTTCAAACAACAAGTTAACAAACAACAATAAAAATATAGAACTTTGATTTGTACTAGTCTGCTGCTTCCTAATGTTAACGATAACTGAATCGCACAATTGCATGATTTTATAGAAATGTTGTTTTATTATGTTACTGTTACATTTAAAACTTTACAAAACACTTTGATCATAGCTTCAATTTTGTAAATATTTTAATATGATTCACTGTAAACTATTATTCACAAAAGATGACTATTCAAGGTCATTTGTGAGCCGTCTGATATAATATTACTTGCAGATAACTTCATTGCATTTCGTATACATAGGCGTGTAACATGAAATATTTATGGACACATTTTAATTGAAAAACTAAGAGTAATTCTTTTGAAAATTATGTTTCTTTCTAAATAATGCATTTCTGAAAAATGTATGTTCTTCTCTTATGTTTTTGCAAAATACAAAAACATAGACTTAACTTAAAAACCAAGGAATAATAATCTGATTTAAACGTCAACGCCACCGGATATTAGCTCAGGGCAGTATAGTAGATAATTATACTCTATCCGTTTTAACTATAGACTAGATGGCGTTTCGAGCGCGGCCGTTTTTACATGTATTAAATAAAAAATTCAAATTTTGGCGCCATTCCTGGATTTAAAAAAATTCTTTCTAATTGACATTTTTTCAGTAATTTTGTGTTGTACGTACATGTGCTAATCTATTTTGTGTTTTTATGCATATACTTACTTATAATCTCCGTATCTTTCTCTACATTTCGGCGAAAGGGGCATGCATGAATGAAAACCACATTATATAAATAAATTTTAAAGAAACCAACGTAAAATAAAAATATAATTCACCTTTGAAATATAAATATTTATACTCTAAAATATATACATTATATGTATAAACTATATACATCGTTAAATATGAACTAAATAATGTTCTAAACTAATTTCTTTGTTCCTGGGGTGATCCGAATGACCCTTTTTCCTCATGTTCTTTTATAGTTTTCCAAATATTACATCGTCATATGCCCAGTTCTGATGCCACAATTTGGACATTTTCTAAGAAGGAATATGCATTCGTGGCACAATATGTGCAGTATAAATTATACGCCACTTTTTTTGCCCGCTTCGGAAGGCCTTTCCTTTTGGATATTTTAAAACATTGGCAGAGCCAAGTGCAGGATTTTTATCCATAATATTAACGAAGAAAACAATAACAAAACTAACGAAATACTAACTAAAAACTAAGAAAACGCGCACAATGAAAACTATGTAATATGAAATATAACGACAAAACACTATGAAAATTATATAAACGAAAAACACAAACAAAAAGAACTGAACAGAAACTGATATGTAATAAATCGTGTATTATTAACTTTGTTGACATTTATATATTTTATGTCAGACGGAAAATAATTGATACAGTTGTCAAGCAAATTTAAATTTTGCGTCAATTATTTTACTGTGTAAACTCGGTTCACTTTTGAACCAATCAGAGAGCTAGAATCTTAAGCCCTATATCACCCAACGCTCTATAGTTAAAACGGATAGAGTATAGGTATCTGTAATTCTACGACATATGTCATTATTATTTATAGAGGTTGCTAAGCTACTGCTATAAAATGATGTGTATTCTTTCTTCGAACAAATTACTTTGAATAGTCATCTTTCGTGAATAATAGTATACTTTCAATAAGTTTATTCAGAATTATTTTATACGTTTTATTGTTGTACAAAAACACTTTGACAATATCGAGGACAATATTAATAAAAATTTAAAATAAATAATATCTATCTAAAATATACATTTTCTTTTTAATAATTCTACATTATTTATTGTATCTGAGAATATATTGAAATACACATACACATCGCTTATTGCGTCATTATTTATTTGTGTTATAGAAATACGGCAGTAAATAAACGTGGAGAAATCTGGCGTTGCAAAACGACGACGTCGAACGCTGGTACAAACCACTAACTCGATTTAAAGTTCCGGAGCTCCGGATTTTGAGTTACTCGGGTTAGTTTTCGTCACTCCGGTTTGGCACTGTCAGGCTTTTAAGTTTTATTTTTTATTTTCAGCTGATGTACTGGTGCGAAGTTGACAATTTTCTCAAGATAAATATCTTTGAAACTGAGAATGAATTTTAACAAGATCAAAGTAGGGCGTTTCAGATGTATTCTTATAAGTACGTGTTTTATGTACAAGTAAATTTATTGTAAAATTAGATATAATGTATTGCAATTAATTTTTAGCCTTATTAGTACAGACGGTTAATGAATTAGATAGTTATGGTGTGGTACAGGAACGAGGGTCAGACAAGTATAAACCGTAATTTTTCAAAATTCTTTAATTAAAATATTTCTAATACATACAGAGTCAGTGCCGGATTTACTTATAGGGTAAGTAGGCTAAAGCCTAGGGCGGCAAAATTTAAGGAGCGGCAAATATCAGCTATACTTTTTTTAAACGAAAACTAATCTTTCGATTTACATTTCCCAAAAAGAACAGTGTTTGGTAACAATGATTTAAAATCAATGATTTTTACCTCTCGCTACCCTTGGTAAGGGAGGTACAGGATCGCATATCGAGATTTTGGTAAAAGACCATATTTTAAGGTCCCTAGAATCCAATTTTAACATTTTCACGATGATATCTGTGTGTATGTGTGTGTATGTATGTATGAAGATATGTATGTATGTATGTATGTATGTATGTATGTATGTATGTATGTATGTATGTATGTATGTATGTATGTATGTATGTATGTATGTATGTATGTATGTATGTATGTATGTATGTATGTATATGTGTGTGTGTGTGTGTGTGTGTTTGTGTGTGTGTGTGTGTGTGTGTGTGTGTGTGTGTGTGTGTGAATGTATGTGTGGATCCTCCACTCTAACTCAAACACTATCATCCAGAAAATTTTGAAACCTTGTATTTCGAACTTTTTCTGTAATAGAAAAAACCCATTAAATTTTGGTGAAAATCGGATAACCGGAAATGGCACTTTACTAGAAGCTCAAAATAGTTTTTCTTCGGAAAATACCTTTAAATGTTATTTTTTCGAGATTAATGTTATTATAAAAATTAAAGATTATTCAATTTACTATAAATTTGCATAAATACTTTTTCTGTATATTTTATGGATGAATTTATAAAATTATCTATAATTTAAATCCCAGAGCCTACGCTTTAAACAAACAAAAGGCAGTTATTCAAATTTATGTAACTGACAGATAAATGTTACTATCAAAGAACTAATCATTTCAAAGTAATATTAGTAACGTTTTAAAAAGAAAAAAGTAAATAGAACAATAGAAAAAAAATACAATACAGTTTCCAGCATAAGTAAATATGTAGGTATGTATTTAGATTAATAAATATGTTGAAGCTACTCCTCATTTTTGGATTAGTGAATTCTATTCTATCCCGATATTTAAAATTTAATCTTCATTTTATTATAGCTCCGATGAGTGCCCTCGGGGCTCTGGGTTCGAACCCACTCTGTAATTGGGATTTAATCCTGTTGAGGGGTTAAAACAAAGTAGTTACTTGAATTAGATTAGACTATATTTTAAATTTTTAGAAATAATCTGTCAAGCTTGGCAGTTCAAAATGAAAATTGGGAAAAAATATAACACCAGTTTTTTATTTTCTTTACATTTTGAAAAATACGATTTTTACCCAAGTAATTATTTTATGCAGTAGTGTTATTCCTTCAAGAAATTGACACCATTTTAATTAAAAAATGAATAATTCCGAAAGAAAAACACGTTTTTTTGTATACTAATTTATACCAATTAGGCATTAATCCCGTATGCTTCAATAACTATACCCAATTAGTACCATATAACCTCTTCAAGCACCGAATACCTTGTGTTAGAGAAACTAAACGTTTCTATATTAATTTATAGGGCATCCAGCCAGTCAATGGGTTTACGTCATAAATATAATATCACTAGAAACTATGACGTCATGGGTTAATACGTTTACCGGTTTCAGGATATTATTCCATTGTTTACATGTACCAAAGTAGGCTGGTAACTAAGTAATAAATGTATCTGTATGATAATATTATTACCTTACTGACTTGTCAACAACGGTCTACAAAATGAAAATAAAATAAAATGAAAATATAATGCTCTTCATCAATACATACCGATAACGTTAGCCTATCGTTCTAAATACGGTCTACTTTATTCTAAAGTAATAAACATGTGGAATAAAGCACATAATTTGAATATTTGTCATATTGACATATGTCAAAATAATTGTTCTGTTAACCATAGCAATCTGAAAGTAGCATTAATGAGAGAATTTCAAAAAATGGTATTTATCAATAATGTCTTAATTTTCTGAAACCGATAAACTATTGAACAAACCACGGATGTTATTAACCATAACAAGCCTTAGATATCTTAAAATCCTCGCTCTACGAGCTCGGATTTCAAACTGACATCTTCGGCAGTTATGATATATAGGTATTTCCATCTGAAGAGACACCTGCGCGACGGACGCATTTGCGTCTTAGAAAGAGAGGCAAATATGAGTAACAAGGAATACTATGCTACTCTCTGTTCTGCGTAACATCAGTTTCAATTTTCCTTATTCTGATGTTGACATCGCTTGGATTGACATCGCGCTCATTTCTGCTTTTTGACATTTGACTAACTCGTTTTGTTACTTACTGTTTCTTATTTATTTGTTTGTTTTCGTGGTATATTCATTATTGTTATTGTTTCTTGTTTTTTTTTGCAGTATATTCGTTTTTGTTATTGTTTCTTGTTAGTTTGTTTTCGCGGTATATTCGTTTTTCGAAATGTCGGAAAAAATGTCCGCACCTGTCGCGAATAGTAGTAACAGGTCAACCTGTAGTACAACGCCTACATCATCCACGTTATAAATGTTTTATTATATGTACCTATGCAAAATTTTAATTCAATTGTAATATGTAATTTATCGATTTAATAAAATAGATTTCAATTTTTTGTATTTTCATGAATATTTAAATAATACTGTCAATGACATAATTTAAATTAAAATTTATTAAGATTTTGATAACGTTTACATTTAGAAAATAATAAACTAAAAACTGTTCATTTAGGAATGAAATAGCGTATTTGGTAGGTTGTGTAGTATACCATATAAGCACCGCCTCTACGCGCAGGCCAGGTGTCTCTTCAGATGGAAAGACCTATACATAACATTCCTAGGTATGTTAATAGCTATTACATGAGCATGTAAAACCTCCTTTACCAACGGTAGCGGGAGGTACAAATGAAGTTCCATCGTCTAGAAAAAATAGTGATTACAATACAAGTAGCGCGAAAAATAGTTATTATGTATCATGTTTCCAAATTCAATAAATTTTAAACGTATTGTAAAATAATCCAATTATCAAGGATGTGCAGCACAATGGAAGAAATTGTATTATAAAAACAAATACCAATTACATTTTACTGTAGTTTTATATTCCATTACAGTATAAAATATCTCCTTTATTCCAGCTTTGTAAACAATCATATTCCACATTGGAAAGATTGCCAGGAAAGTTTTTATTTCATAGCCAAAAAACGAAGAATTCTAAAGTTTTTAATGCGAAAAGTTCATAATTAAATTTTGGTTAATATATTAAATTATCACTGCGATATATTCTCAAATTTGAAATATTATTGCACCGAACATGATATTGCAGGGTAAATAAATTAGGGGCTCAATAATAGATGTATGAAAATTACCAATTAAAATATTGTTGCATGAAATGTTTTTAAATTGATTCTGTTGTGAACAAATATACAGAAAAATGCAAACATGTTAATTGTAAATTTACAAATTGTAAATAATTGCCACAATATTTTGATAATAAACTTGGATACACATATGTGGCACGTAATATTAACAACAAATTTGTTAATTATTTTAACTTCTACGTGACATGAAACCAATATGATAATGCTGGACACATTTTATTATTTGTGTAAATTAATAGTCAGAAATTATTTTGAAACTGTTTAAATGTATCAGCATTAATCAGTGTAACACCATACAAAATTATAAAATTTGTCTTGTTTTCTACTTATATTAGTATTTAATACATACTTATTTTAGTCACATGTATCAAATTCAAGAGCATGTGTGTCACTTTTGCGACACTCTGTACAGGGGCGGATTTATGTCAATAAGTTTATGTCATCGTTTAGGGATTTTTGAAATTTTCTATTAATTATTAATAATATTTTTCGCACTCCCGAGACTAAAGAGCGATTCTAATCACTCATTTCAGGGACTAAAGTTCAAATTCAGTCCCAGAGGGATTAAATATGAAAAAAATCCCTGGGGAACTAAAGTAAAAATAAACAAGATGTTTCCATAACATCATATAGTTACTATAATTTATTTATTCGTATCTGCACTACATTTTGAGCAGGCGTTGAGTTTAAATTTGAACAAAATTTTTGACATTTGTATTGTCAAATTGTAAGATTAATTTCTTTTACACTAATATGGTTCCATTTGATACGGGAGTGCGAAAAATAGGGTATATACCACAGGACTAAAGTGCATTCAATCCCTCAGGTGATTATTTCCCTCACCTTCGGCTCGGAAAATAAACTTCACCCACAGGATTGAATATGCACTTTAGTCCCTGAGTATATAATATACTATTATGTACCAAGGGCATTACCATGATGATAATGCCAGGAGGGTGACGTGGATCTAGCCCGAGGACTTTTGGCCCGAGAGATAGATGTCGTCCGTTGGGTATTATCATCTAGTAATGCTTGTGGTACATACAATATTTTATGTCGCACTAAAATATGTGAAATAAGTTTTCATTTATATTAATTTTGATTACAATAATACTTAAGCTTTGGCGTTGCTTAGGATGTTGTTTAATTGTTTTGTTTATTATCAACATTTATTTATTTTTAAAACATCAACGTTGTATATCTTTGGGGATGATGGAATGGGTGAATTTGATGTTTCGGAAGATTTTTTATAGAAACGTTGTAAAGAAATTATTTTTTATATTTTGCGTTCATAATGAAGTCATTACGATACGCAATTACGTATCGTAATGACCTTCATTTCGATACGCAATTTTTTGCTTTAGACGGTTGGTACTAGATGACGTTTCTTTAACCCATTTTTACCTAATTTATTTTTAGTTCATTGACAATTCATTTTAATAATATAATGTCGAAATTATTATTATTATTTTTTATTTAGGGAAGATTATTTACATGAAAATGTACAAATGATTACAAATATAATCACAAATTGAGTAAGTAAATGTTATTGTAGAAGGCGCAAAATATAAAAAATAGTATAAAGAACTCATTTTATAAGACTTTCTTTCGCACTTGTCAATTAGAAAACTCGCTAACGCTCGTTTTCTAAATTTTGACGCGTGCGAAAAAAACATGTCTTATAAAACACGTTCTTTAATATACTATTGAATACTTCTGCCTAGGTACCTTAAAGAAGAGAAACGCATAAATGTGCCCCTAATTATGCCATTTGCGTCTGTAGAAGATATATTATATTTTGAGGTTCGTTTTCACATGACAGATCTCAGTTCTTTATTTCTTATGCACTTATTTCTGAATATTATTAGATTTTAGAGAGTTTGCACTGCTTTGGATGTGTCACATGTGACGGTAAATAATATCAAAAATGAATTCAATCGTGGATAAATATCGTCATCGGCCCCAAAAAAATTAGTGATCCGTCATCCTTCAATAATCAATGCGAAACATTGCAGTTGCAATTCGACGTACGTATGTGTGGTGAAAGTAAATTGCTTTTTACGGCCCTTTTCATAATCAATTTTGAGTATTATAATTAAATTAAAAATTATTTCTGTGTTGTGCTTTCAAAGCTATTTTCTTATTATATTATTATTGTTGTAATCAATTAAGGTATTAATTGTTGTAATCAATCATTATTATTGTAAGGAATTTTAATTAAAATGAAAATAATTTTTATTATACATATACCGTTCATAAAATCTTGTATGCACCATGACTGTTACTAGATGATAATGCCCAAATGACGATATCTATCCCTCGAGCCACTGGCCCTCGGGATAGATCCTCATCGTCCTCCTGGCATTATCATCATCGTAACGCCCTTGGTACATAAAATACTATTATTAACGGTATTTTATTGGTTTTTCTATTATTATTATGAATTTGAAACCATTAATAGAAATAATTACATTTGAAAATATTAGTATTAAGTAAAATTTTGTTAATTTTTGTAAAATGACGTTTAATTATTTTTTTATTATTGGCAAGTCTGAACATTCATATTGCTAAATACTATATGTCTACGATATACTTCTCAACCTGTATTGTGATTAAGTTTTCGCGATTTTAGGGTGGATTATTCCATTCTTAAACTAAAATACTACTCTATTTTACGATTATTTCTAAGATTATACTTACATTCTTTGTAAATATTAAATTATGTTCTGAAATCTGTCGCATGTTTCTTATTGTAATTGTAAAATCCATGTAAAACATATTGGCATCCATAACGATGTATAATAAACAGTAATGATCCACTTATTTATGAAATATTTAAATTTAAATTCTAGTGTGTTTCTTTTCTGTTTTAAATATGCATATTTAAATCTGTTTTCTTGTTTAACTAAACAGATTTTCTAGTTTTCCCTTGTTATTTTCATGAGATAAAATGTTAAATAATGCAACATGTTTCCAGGTTTTTATTATTTTATTATACGCTAATTCTAGAGATGAAAAGATGTTATGATAATTAGAATAATATGTTGGGGAATTTTAAAGTTAAATTTCATACTACATTTTAACTTTTAATTAATTTTACTTTTAAAAATAGGTTCAGAATTTAATTTAATTCTTATCTTTTGCGTGCCCTATACACAGGGTGGTCCCAAAACAAGCATACGCTATCGTTATTTTAAAAACTATTCAATGCTCAAGTTGCTTCAATGGAACACCTCATAAAAATCTATCAGCTTTCAACATAGGACATGCTACATAATCTACCCCTATTTTTTTAAAAAAGAATAATTCATTTAAATAATATAAATGAGGTGTTCCATTTAAAAAAACTTGAATTTTTTGGACTTTTTGAACTTCAAATTTACGTTGACGTAGAATTTACATTTTTCAATAATTGTCGATTATTAATTTACACAAGTACAAAAAAATTTGATGTGGGCAGCACATTACCTTCCGTCAGTTCTATGTATTTTGTACAGGGTGTAAATCGAAAAGTGAAACATAGGAGTTTAACATGGGAAATCAATTTTTCTTTGCGCAAACGTTACCTAATTATTTTATGCAAAAATACTTCAAATAAAAGTTATAGAGATTTAAATGCAGCATCTAAATCATGTGAAACGATTATTTTATCTCTTCATACAAACGTAAAAATTAATTACAAAGTTACAGTTTTTATGAGCATTTTGTCTAAGCAGCCATGGATATATGACAAAAACACAAATACGTTGTTTTTTATGACCATTTTGTCTAAGCAGCCATGGATATATGACAAAAAAATACGTTGTTTTTTGTCATAAATCTGTGACGGCTGGAGCCGTTACAATTGTAAAAATATTAATTGACTTAAACTGTATAAATTATAAAATATAATAAAAGATAACAATTTTTATTTTACGTGAACGTTACCAAAAAATGACAAAATATGAAAATGAATATTTATTTACTTTTCGTCACCTAGTTTCCAAAACAATCCCCCAAACCTCACTTGATTTCCTTGATTCCCCCCATGTGACTGGATGCACATTATAATACTCCCCCGCCAGACGAAAAGAAAATAGATATTTTACAAAGAAATTACTACAACAATTATAAAAATTATGATAATTAATTAAACTTCTTGTCCCTCTAATCTACCGTTTCCATTGCCTAATTGACGAATGGTGCAGGTGGAGTTTGTGTAGTTTTGTTTTGTGATGGGGGTAGCGGATGAAGGAATGCGGGTTTTAGTCTGTTTATTGATATATTTTCATGTGTGTTATCTTTTAAAATAGTGAAGTATTTATCCGATCTCGCGATGACTTTGTATGGGCCGGTGTAAGGTGGTTGTAGTGGAGTCTTGATGGAGTCTGTGCGAATGAAAACGAAGTCAGTGCGATAAAGATTTGGGTTTGTGTACTGATGTTTGTTATATGTGGATTCTGAAGGAGGTACGGCTGTCAACTGAGACATATGCTTTTTTAATTTTTTTAGATATAAAGGTAAATCTAAGTGGTCAATGAATTTGCTGGAAAACGATTTAGGAATTTCTCCGGGTAACCGTAATTTTGCCCCATACACAAGCTCTGCGCAGCTACATTGTAATGGTTCTTTAAAAGCAGTTCTAAGTCCTAGTAGAACGAAAGGTAAATTATCATGCCACTCATCCGGATGATCACAAGCTTTTAATGCTGTTTTAAGTTGTCTATGGAACCGTTCAATTATACCGTTAGTTTCTGGATGGTAAGATGTTGTACGTAGTCTTGTGGAGTCAATTAGTGATAGTAACTGGTTGAAAATGATGATTCGAACTGTGCGCCGCGATCTGGTTTCTATTTTACTGTCTGGAATAGCGATAGCTTCAGGCCATCTCGTGAATCTGTCAATGCACGTAAGTATATAGCGACAACCCTTAGAAATGGGCAATGGACCAACTAGATCTATATGTATAATATCAAAACGCGCTGTAGGGATTTGGAATTTTTTAAAGGGTGCTTTTGTGTGTCTAGTGATTTTACAGGTTTGACATTTTTCGCAAGTTCCCCCAAACCTCACTTGATTTCCTTGATTAAAAACTGTAACTTTGTAATTAATTTTTACGTTTATATGAAGAGATAAAATAATCGTTTCACATGATTTAGATGCCGCATTTAAATCTCTATAACTTTTATTTGAAGTAATTTTGCATAAAATAATTAGGTAACGTTTGCGCAAAGAAAAATTGATTTCCCATGTTAAACTCCTATGTTTCACTTTTCAATTTACACCCTGTACAAATTTCATACAGAAAATTCCTTGCCACAGATTATATTCGTATTTCTTGTACTTTACCTTCCGGCAGTTGTATGTATTTTATGCAAATTCCATACAGGAAATTTATAGCCAAATATCCTACATTTCCAGTAGACAAACACACTATGTCAATTTCACTTGACACTGACATCTTTCAATCAAAATTTTCTTAATACAGTAGCTGTTTCCATAGCTATGGCTACTTTATGAAATTTAATTTCTTTATAATTTTTTAACTCTATATCCATTTAATATTAAGTATAAAATGCAGTCAAATCGTATAGAGAATAAAATATTCTTCAATATTTATAATAACATTAAATGGCACAAAATTGACCCCTGTGGTGCACTCTCCACGCCAGCAATGAGTGCCCGTGAGGTGACGCCTGGTAAACGCCCGCACGGTACAAATATGTCATCATCATTACCGATATCTGCGAACAAAGCAGATTGGCACACCCAGCAATGGGTAATATGCCGTGATGATATATTTATTTTTACCTTCCGTCACCTTTAGGTAAGGAAGGTATTGTCTTTGGTCAAAAAATTCGATGATGAGTTTTTAATCAATAAGCACGTTTTAGGGTCCCTAGAATACGAATTTACTATTTTTACGATGATGTCTGTATGTGTGTGTGTGTGTGTGGATGTGTGGATGTGTGTGTGTGTGTGTGTGTGTGTGTGTGTGTGTGTGTGTGTGTGTGTGTGTGTAACAAAATTTTCGTCTGCGATAACTCTAATACTACAGTTACAAAAATTATAATTTTTTCGTATACTTCTTCGTTACATCCATATGAAAAGCTGATTAGATTTTGGTTACAATTGGTCAACCGGAAGTACCATAATTTGAAGATTTTAACAGTTTTTCTTGAAAAAACTATGTTAAATATAATTTTTTCACATTTGATGTTATTATAAATATTAAAGAATATTTTATTCTCTATACGATTTGACTGCATTTTATACTTAATATTAAATGGATATAGAGTTAAAAAATTATAAAGAAATTAAATTTCATAAAGTAGCCATAGCTATGGAAACAGCTACTATATTAAGAAAATTCTGATTAAAAGATGTCAGTGTCAAGTGAAATTGACATAGTGTGTTTGTCTTATAATATTACTGGAAATATAGGATCTTTTGCTTTCTGTATGCAATTTGTATAAAATACATACAACTGCTTTAAGGTAATGTACATGAAATAATAATAATAAATCTTTTATTTCTGCAGATACATTACACTGTATATAGAAAACGTCACAAAATAATAATTTTCTGGATGAAATTTGCATAAAATACATGCAACTGCCGGAAGGTAATGTAAAAGAAATAGAATATTTAATTCAGCAAGGAACTTTCCGTATAAAATTTGCACAAAATACATAGAACTGACGGAAGGTAATGTGCTGGCCACATCAGATTTTTTTTATTTTATTTACATTATTGTCCGGTTTTATAAAAGCGAATTAAATTTTTATCCAGGATTATAATTATAATCCAAGATTTTGTATATATTATTATACATGCAAAATTCCGAATTTTGAAATCCAAGAATAAATATCGTTTATAAAACTGGGCATAAATGTGAAAAAATGATATTTAACATAGTTTTTTCAAGAAAAACTGTTAAAATCTTTAAATGAGGGTACTTTCGGTTATCCAATTCTAACCAAAATCTAATCAGCTCTTCACATGGATGTAACGAAGAGAAATACGAAAGAATTATAATTTTTAGAATTGTAGTATGGAAGCTGTCGTAGACGAAAATTTTATTACACACACGCACGCACGCATGCACGCACGCACACACACACACACACACACACACACAAACACACAAACACACACACACACACACACACACACACACATACACACACACACATACACACACACACACACACACACATACACACACACACACACACACACACACACACACACACACACACACACACACACACACACACACACACACACACACACACACACACACACACACACACACACACGCATACAGACATCATCGTAAAAATAGTAAAATCGTATTCTAGGGACCCCAAAACGTGCTTATTCATCAAAAACTCACCACCGAATTTTTTGACCAAAGACAATACCTTCCTTACCTAAAGGTGACGGAAGGTAAAAAGCTATCTTTATAAAACTGTTTTTACAGATTATAAAATAATTATTCCATTATCCAGATATAAAGTGATAAAGAATTGACCGATTTTAAAGAAAAAATCAAAAAAGTTGCATTACGCCGAAAGTGTTTGACCATGAGTAAAATGTTTTTATGGTTTTATATGTAAAATTTTCTGCTTAATTCAATGGTAAAATAAAAAATATAGCATTCCATTTAAAATAAGAAAGTTAGGGTCTACTTCCGGTTAAACCGGAAATGATACTGCTTTGAAAATATTTTAGTTAAAACGGGCATGCCGGAAAACTCGCAGATACCAAATTTCGTAAAATAGTATTGAATAGTTTTTGAAATAACGATAGCGTAAGCTCGTCCTGGAACAGCCTGTATAGTATTGTCTACCTAAGAATGGCATTACGATGTACGTAATTGAACACTGGTTATAGACTATTGATACGGCGACGTATGTCGTAACTCTGTTCGGGAAATAATCTGTAATTGACAATAAAGTGCGAATACATTGGTGTGTATTTTAGAATTTTTGTGTCTCCTGTTGATTTACGTGATTTATTAATACTGCAAAAAAATTCCTTTTAGAAAATATTCTTGAAATCTTCAAATAAAAGTTGTAGAACATACAATTTTGCACTTGAATCAATAAGCAAACTTAAGTTTGCATGGTTTGTAATAGCAGAAATTAAATATGAAAATGTTAAAAATCTACTCAAAAGTAGTGATAGCCATGGAATTAACAAAAAGCTTAACAAACAAACGTGTGTTTACTTGTCATAAAATTAAATTTACATTTTATTATTTAATAAAATTATCACAACGTAAAAATTTTAAGGAGAATAATAATTTATTTCTTCTATACTGTTCAAATACTCATTTTTCTTGACAAAAAATTACAATATTTGACATTTAAATCATCAAATTTGTTTGTCTTTTTTATTTTAATTCCATGGCTAGCACTATTAAAATGAAATTTTCATATTCTATTTGTGGAGTTTCTAAACATACGAAATGACTTTTACTTATTGCTTGATTTACATTTTATATTCTATAACTCTTATTTGAAGATTTTCTCTAAAATAAATTGGGGAGCAACACGCCAGAAAAACGGTTTTCCCATGTTAAATGCCTATGTAACAGATTTCAAGCTCCACCCCGTATCTACATGGTGTTCATTTTAAATGGGCCACCATTGGTATCTCGAGAACTATAAGAGTTACAAAGACGGCTAAATGGGAAAACAATTTCTATTTCACAAGACAAATTTATTTAAAAAAAAGAAAATTATTTTTTGAACCAGTGGTTCTCAAAATATGGGTCCTAACTTTTAAATTTTTTATTGAGGTCATATATTTTTTATTTGCTCATTCGTTAGAGAATTTAATTCTGAATTCATTAATATCATATTTTTATCATCTTTACAGCTATTATACTTATATATATAATTTCCTAATAGGTGTCAGCACAGATTATAGATCGAATTGAAATATGCCTATAAACGAAATATTGTTACGCAATGCCATTTTTACGTGGAGAATACTATAGCAATACTTGATGTAATATCTAACAGTATATGAAGTTATAAAGCACGTTTAAATGGAGTATTAACTATAAAAGTTATTCGGGATAAAAATTAAAGTTTAAAAGTTTTGCGCCACTACAATCATGCCTATGAATAAATCAACTAAGGTTTCTTTTCGTGTCGAAAAAATTGATTTAAACTTGACTGTGGAGAAAAGATAAGAAACTCTTTTAATACATAAGTAACTATACTGTAATGTACATAAAAAGAAAACTTTTAATTGTGTTATTCGATATTCTTTGTATCGTGGATTACATTTTTAATAGATATTATATTAAAAATATAATACTGCGATATACAGGGTGTTATGTAAGTACAGCCCAACCAGTCCCACGTGACAGTCATCGCTAGTGTGACTAGTATTGTTTTAGGTCTGACAATCATTTATGGATTATTTTAGAGAAAAATATTTCAAATAATAGTTAAACAAAAATTAATTCTACGCATCTTTCATTTGAAGTATCTTCAAAATTTGGAAAACTGGTAGAAGCACTGTCACAAAATGCCGCTAATTAAAATACCTTGTTTTATTTATAATTTGTGAAAATTTGGTGTAATGTCATATTCTTTGTTCTGTGTTTCTTAAAATTCAAATGAAACACTAAATTTCACACAAATATTTCGTGTGCTGGATTTTTTATTAAGTATGGTAATGTATGGCACATTACTTATATATGTATTTTGTACTTTCAATATGAAACGTATATAGAGTAAAATTACTTTAAAATGTGACGTCACGACAGCTCCGCGTAGTTCAAGACTTGTACATGACATAAGCAGTGGCGTAACTACCGATGTGCCGCGTGTTCCGCAGACCACGGGCCCAGCGCCTCGAGGGGCCCCTTCACGCACACGTCGAAAAATATTTTTTTGTGCAACCGGATGCGAACTAGACATTTTGAAATCCAATATCGCGGCCGTTACCATAAAAACGGCCGCGAAATTAGATGTAACCTAAAATTACTTTGACACTTGAGAATTGACGTGACGAATAATATGATAATGGCATTGACGTTTCTACAATATGACAACAATAAGTTTCTTGGTTTGTGTTTAAAATAAATACAATACATATTGTAAAATATTTATTTTAGAAATAACGTTTTCTTCTTTTCAGCTCTTTTTACCTTACATCACATTTAGGTAAGGAAGGTATTGTCTTTGGCCAAAAAATTCGGTGGTGAGTTTTTAATGAATAAGCAAGTTTCAAGGTCCCTACAATACGATTTTACTATTTTTACCATGACGTCTGTATGTGTGTGTATGTGTGGATGTGTGTGTGTGTGTGTGTGTGTGTGTGTGTGTGTGTGTGTGTGTGTGTGTGTGTGTGTGTGTGTGTGTGTGTGTGTGTGTGTGTGTGTGTGTGTGTGTGTGTGTGTGTGTGTGTGTGTGTGTGTGTGTTTGTGTGTGTAAAAAAATTTTAGTTTACGATAATTCTAATATTACAATTATAAAATTATAATTCTTTCGTATTCCTCTTCGTTGCATCCATATGAAGAGCTGATTAGATTTTGGTTACAATTGGTCAACCGGAAATACCCTCATATGAAGATTTTAACAGTTTATCTTGAAAAAACTATGTTAAATACAATTTTTTCACATTTAATGTTATTATAAATATTAAAGAACATTGTATTCTCTATACGATTTGTCTGCATTTTATACTTCATATTAAATGGATATAAAGTTATAAAATTATGAAGAAATTAAATTTCATAAATTAGCCAGCTATGCTAGAAACAGCTACTAAATTAAGAAAATTCTGATTGAAAGATGTCAGTGTCAAGTGCAATTGACATATTCGTAGTATATTTATGTTATAATTTTACTCGAAATATAAGATCTTTTTGGTCAAAACATTCTGTATGGAATTTGTATAAAATTCATACAATTGTAGAAAGGTGATGTACATACAAGAAATTTAGAATCTTTTGCAAGAAACTTTCAGTATGGATTTTATAGAAAATGCATACGCATTTACAAAAATTCTACCGTTAGATACCGCATCTACTGACTGTGTTCGAAAACACGAGTGGTAAAAAGTTACTGTGTTCGAAAATTGTTCAATATCTACATCTGTCGGATTCATGAAGAATCTAATCTCAAAAAAGTAGTGATGCAAAGCGAAACGCGCGCGTTAAAAGTGGAAATGTGTTCAAAGTAGGACTCTGCTCAATTTGTAATAACTATGTCAAATTTCTAACCTGTTTTAAATTTTCAAAATTTTTCATAGGTTATGGATCTACCCTGTTTAGCACTTGCGTTCTTAAAATATCGATTCCGGTAGCTATAACCTGATAAAAATCTGTTTACCGGTAACAGTTCACCGGTAGAATTTTCGTAAATACCTCATATAACTGACGGAAGGTAATGATTATCATATGTCAGTCAATCCCATCAAAGCCGCCTTTCTATTTCAATAAATTAAACTGTTTAAATGCAATAAAATTTGTAATTAAGGTATATATTTTTTACGGTTTCACAAAAAATAGTGTTTACACTTTGGCCGCGAAATCCTTTAGCGTCCTCGAGATCGCCGCAAGCGAATTCAGCGACAATTTTTCTCTCGGAACGCTAAAGAGGAACTTCGCGGCCTTGATAAACAAAAAAATTGAATTAAAGCTCTTGACGTACCGGGTGTCTACTTTTTTGTGGACCATAGGAAATACAATGGGAAAATTTTCATATGGCTGTAAATTCTGCCGTATTAATTTTAGAACTAAAAAGTGACAGATGTCATCTGCCAAACTCAAGCAATACAACTGTTTAAACTTTTGTGGTATTGCTCATGGCACTCTGTAAATAGCTAAAAAATATTACTTTCATTTTGCTTCTCTTTAGCAATCGAAACACATGTAAACAATAATTTTGGACTTGATAGATGCAGATTTTAATTCTGAATATTTTTTGTATTTGCATTTTTGTTCTGAAATTAATGGGGTAGAACTTACAGCAATATGAAAATATTACCATTATTTCCAATGGTCCACAAAAAAGTAGACACCGATATACGTGCAATCTGCTCTGATTGTTTTGGGTTTTTGTTTATTTTCTGTAATATTTTTATTATGTCACAGTAAAAAATCTGATGTGGCCGACACATAACCTCTCGCCAGATATTTTACCTGGTTGTACGCATAAAACGAAAAATATTTTTAAATACAAATACATATATTCATGTCTCACTACAAAATAATTCTCACATATAAAGGATATTTTAAAATAAATTATGTACAATACCTACATACATTTTCGTTATATTCAATATCCTGAAATTTTAATTTCTACTTTCCTTTTCTTTTTCTTTATATTCGTCATTTTTTCGCAAATTCCTTTTGTATTCTTTTTTACATATATTCTTTTGCGTTGTTGAGTTTTTTTTTTATTTTCATAATCTTCATAATAATTACAAATATTTTTGACAAAGGCATACAAATATTTTTGACAGTGACATTTATGTGTCAATTACAAACATTTGAATTTCTTGCCTTGTAGTAGTTTGATCTGAGATTTTTTACACCAAATTATTTTATATGTCTTTCTTTATCTCTAAATCTATAGAAGATATAATAATGAATTTATATTAATCGAATAAAGAATTTAACGTTCTTTAATATATGTATTTACATAAATTTTCGATAAATAATATTTAGATGATTTTTTTCTTGTAACTACTACTTCCGGTTGTCCAATTGTTACCAAAACTGACTCGACTCTTCCCATTATTGTTAGATTGAGGAATCCGTAGTTAAAAATGTCTAAAGTCTTAGCGAGAGGTAAAAAGGATTTTTTAAAGTGCCCTATTATGGGGTTAGTAAAAATTATTTTTCTTATCTACATAGGGGGCCCGGATTGACTCGGGAACACGGGCCCACGACTGCATTGTTACGCCACTCGACATAGGGTCTCAATTTCAACTTATACATACGTCCAGTGGCGTAGAATTAACTAATACACCACTAGACATACATATATGTTGAAATTGAGACCCTACGTCATGTACAAGTCTTGAACTTCTCGGAGTAGCCGTGACGTCAGCGTCACATTCTTAAAGTAATTTTACTCCAACAAAATATTATTATTTTTCATGTCTGCCAACTTTTAAACTGCGTAGAGATGGTGGGTTGCATGAAACTATTTATCAGTTCGTTAGCAACTAACGGTTCGCTAAGTTTCGAAAAATCGTTGCATGAACGTCATATAATTTTAAAGATTCGCTAAACAGTCCTATAACTTATAGCGCTGATTTCCGGCCTATAAATATTTAACGGTTCAATAAATTGATTTTGACATTAAATGTCGACAGTTTTAAATTCAATAAGTACTAATTAAAAGGTAAATAAATAATCGTATATACTATATACTCGTATGCATTTATTATACCACAATATATTTTAAATTCATTTTGGTATAACTATGTCATCGTCATCTTCTTCCTCTGAAGAAATGATTTTGGAAATATTAGAACTTCTTTCAAGACCACGAATATTTCGTGATAGATCAAATCCCCTAGATAGTTTCGACAACATTGATTTCAAATTACGATTTAGATTTAGCAAAAATACGTTCATGTGTATTCTGCATATAGTGGGGCTAGATTTTGAAAAAAGAATGAAGTTTTTTAACTGTTCAACAGTTCTTATACCGGATTCTTGTTGAGAATTAAAACTTTTGCAAATATCTGTCCAAGCTTCCAATTTACTTTTATTTGTCGTGCCGTCAGTTTTCTTGTTCTCTATTACACTTAAAAATTTTTGAATATCCTTTCGGTAAAATTTCTGCTCCTATTTCTCTTATCTATTTTCAACAATAATTTCTTATCGAAAAACACGTTTATGGCAATGACAGTTATTGAACTGATACTGTTGCTGGGTAAACAATTCATTAGCTAAAGATTCCAATATTTTTTTCATGCAACCTTTTGAATTTTAGCGGTTCGCTAACTTTGTAGGACCGGTAACTATAGAATCAATAAACTATTTATTGAACAGATTTCTTGCAACCCAGCAAGAGTATATTCATTTACATGATATTATAAATTGTATAAAAGAAAATAAATGAACCCTTTAATTACATCCCAAAATTTTAGTAAAATGTAAAATAAACTCGTTTTTAATTATAAGTTCTACGGTCCAGTAAAAGTTTTTCAACATGTCATTTTCAATTATGTTCTCCACATTGTATGAAAGTTAAAAATGTTAACAACTTTTAGTAGGTATATACGTAAACCTGCTATATGTAATGAAAATTTCAGTTACCTTCATGGAGAGAAATACACCAACTAGTTCGAAAAGCTCACCTGCAAAAGAGAAAATTAATTAGTACTCATTTTTAAATTTCAGCAAAAAATTAACGAGCTTCCTTTAATCTTCTGACAAATCGGTCGTTAAAACTATCACTAATAGACTGGAGATGATAATGAACCCATTAAATTTTATCGATAATTTACAGCCCCTTAACACATCTTGTCATGTGCAAATTTAATGATATTGTGAAAGAGTCCCACACATGCGAAGGCTATGAATAAAGTTCAAAATAAAAAGTGACGTATGGAACAAAAGTTTTGGCAGAAATTAAAAACATTTTTTATGAAAGGTACTTTTAATATTATACGTATACAGTGGTGGATTTAGAAAATTATAATAGGGGGGGGGGCACTAAATTCGGAAAAACACATTTTAAATATATAGGGTGATGATCCTCCCACCTTGTTAACTTTTGTATTGTATTGTAAAAAAATGCTCATATAAAAGTTTTATTATTTTAAATATACTATTTGATGGCAGATGTAAATATTTTTTATAAAGTCAGAACTTTCATTTTTTAAATAGCAACCTATAATAGACCTTTTCAATTTAAAGAGATGGAAGATATGCGCAATGGGGATCTGCGCAAAGTACGAATAACTGAGATGTATGGCGTTTGTTTCTAAAAAAATTGGACCTAAAATGTGAAAATATCTCAGATAACTAAAAAATCCTATCGAAATAAGTTATAAAAACTTTTATTGAAGTTAAAATGTCTAATGATGGAAATTTTCACTGAGAATACAGGCATTTTAATGACTGCAATATTTGTGTGTGTGTGTGTGTGTGTGTGTGTGTGTGTGTGTGTGCGTTCGTGCGTGCGTGCGTGCGTGTGTGTGTGTAACAAAATTTTCGTCTACAATAACTCTACTACAATTCCAAAAATTATAATTCTTTCGTATTCCTCTTCGTTGCATCCATATGAAGAGCTGATTAATTTTTGGTTATAACTGGTCAACCAGAAATACCCTCATTTGAAGATTTTAACAGTTTTTCTTAAAAAAACGATGGTAAATAAAAGTTATTAAATCATAAAGAAATTAAATTTCATAAATTAGCTAGCTATGCTAGAAACAGCTACTATATTAAGAAAACTCCGATTGACAGATGTCAGTGTCAATTGACATATTCGTAGCATATTTGTGTTATAATTTTACTCGAAATATAGGATATTTTTGCTCGAAACTTCTGTATGGAATTTGTATAAAATGCATACAACTGTGGAAAGGTAATGTACATACAAGAAATTTAGAATCATTTGCAAGGAACTTTCTGTATGGATTTTATAGAAAATACATAGGCATTTACGCGAATTCTACCGATAGATACAGCATCTACTAACTGTGTTCGAAAACACGAGTGGTAAAAAGTTACCGTGTTCGAAAACTGTACAATATCTACCAGATCCATCTACCGGATTTATGAAGAATCTAATCTCAAAAAAAGGTAGTGATGCAAAGCGAAGCGCACGCGTTATAAGTTTGTTAACATTTTATGTGACATTGTATGTGCCTAGATAATAAAATTTACTCTAAAAATATATATTATATTTTCTATTTACATATGTATCATTACATATATTTTGTAAAGCACAAATATATATTTTTTTCAAAACAATTTGGGGGGGGGGGGGCGCAATTTTTCCTTTTGCCTCAGGTGCTAAAATATCTAGATCCGGCTCTGTTACCACCGAGTCATGAGTCACAGTAAAAATTATCACCGCCAGCTACTGCGGCGTTTTACCGCAAGTTACTACAAAAACAAAACGAACAGAATCTAGTGACTTTACAGTGAACCGCGAATCGCTAAGAACAGCAAATTTCACCGCCGCGGTTTGCGGTAGACGCAGGGTAGCGGAACGAACCAACCCTATTATTGTTATGCGACCTTATGATTTATTTGCATGATCATAAAGAGAAGAAAAATCACTATCGGATTCCACTACTAAAAGTCTATATTGCCATTTAAATTTTTTTGTGATAAGCTTCCTTCTCACAAAATAAAATAGTACTTTTAACACATATATCATAAATAACTATTAATTTATCAATTTAGTTTTTCTAAGATTGATTTTACTTTTTCTGAATTTAAATTAACTTTTTCCGAAATTGAATTTACTTGTTTTGAAATTATTGAAGTTACTTTTTTAAAAAATTGAAGTTGAAAATGTAAAGTTTTAAATGAAGCTAGTATAAACAACATAGTAACAAAATATCTATGAACAGTACAGCAAATATTCAGTAAGAATTAAATGCAAAATGCAATAATATCTTTCATACAGCCACATTTGCATGTTGAACATTTTAATTGGCAATATCCATATTGCAGTTTAATAATTCGCGTTGTGTCGTCCTCGAATATTATTTTTACGTCAGCACGCAAATTGTGTGATTGTTATACAAATTAACAATTAAAATACAATTGAATTTAATTTGAAATTGATAGATATTGTAGCAATAAATGAAAACTGCCGAGCGCGCCAGTATTTTTTGCTTTCCACTGGTCTCTATAAAATTTTGTGTAGATATAATTTAATTTGCATTTGATGCTGGTGGTGTAATTGCCATCAGAATTTGGTTTTGAAGCGGATGTTATAACTGTTGACGTATTTGCCAGCGACAAATAATTTTACACAAAATGCAGGAGAAAATTGATGCTGTGGGTTGTAAATAATAACATTTTCAAATTTTTCAGCAGCATAAACAGGCCATTTTATTTTCTGTATGTGGCTATTAATGCTTAATGAAAAAAACCAAAATAGACCAACATATATTATCTGCATTTACACAATTTATTTTGCTTTATGCGCTGCAGTGATTCTCAAATTTTAATACCTATGTGTACCAACTAAAAGTGGAATATAATTCTTCATTGACCTCATTTTTAACAAGCATTAAAGCACTGGTCATATTTACTCGTTACTAACGTTTTTTAGTATAATCAGGAAACGACATATAAAATAGTACCTATATTAAACTATATACAGGGTGTAAATGAAATAAGTACATTAAATTTAACCCATAATGTAACTCGTCGAGAGCAACAATATTTCTTAATAACTAAATTTACATATTCGTATCTGTAGGTACTACATTTTATTTTGTTATTGACATGAAGAAGACACCACCATGCAGTATATATATATATATATATATATATATATATATATATATATATATATATATATATATATATATATATATATATATACCGGGTGTCTTAGGCCGACCGACACATGGGCGATTAACATGTAAAATTAGTTAATTGTGAATAGTATCTCCCCAGTGCAAGATATTAAGATGAAATTTTGCATGCTTATCCGGGGATACTATTTCTATGGATTTCAATTCAAATCAGTCAATTTACAAGTGTAATATTAGAATAAATTTTCCAATAAATCTAAATAATTAGTAGGTACGATTTAATATTTTTTAAATAAATAAATCTTGTTACGTACAATGTATCCACTTTATTAAATTAAATATTAATAAAAGATTAAAAACATACTAATAATAAAAATTATTTTGAAAAGAAAAAATTAAAAAATAAATATTGCTGTCGGTTGGTTTCGAACCCGACTCTCTAAATTGTGAAGCGCGCACGTTACCCCTACTCTATCAGAGCTGTTGCTTAGATACTATTATTTTCAAGATATGAATAACATTCATAGTACTTCTACAATTTTTCTTAATTTATTCTAATATTACACTTGTAAATTGACTGATTTGAATTGAAATCCATAGAAATAGTATCCCCGGATAAGCATGCAAAATTTCATCTTAATATCTTGCACTGGGGAGATACTATTCACAATTAACTAATTTTACATGTTAATCGCCCATGTGTCGGTCGGCCTAAGACACCCGGTATATATATATATATATATATATATATATATATATACTGTAAGTGCTACGACTCCGTTTTAATGGAACAAAAGTGACCATATTAGGAGGCCATTTTAGTGATGTATATGCTTTTGCAAAAATTTGCATAGGTCACTACATAATGGCGAAAAACTGATTTTGGTTCTTTTTTACTTGTACATAGTAAAGTATTGTAATCGCGAAAAATTTCATCCCTGAATCCATTTTGACTAATCTCGTCGTGACGTCTGTACGAACGTACATATGTACGTACGTAGGTACGTACGCACGTATCTCTCATACCTCAAAAACGATAAGCCGTAGAAAGTTGAAATTTTGAATTTAGGACTACTATAACATCTAATAATTGTGCACCTCCCTTTTTGGTTATTACATAATTTCCAGTAGTGGAATTTAATTTGAAGCCTATAATAGGTTTTAATGAAAAACTATTTTAAAGTGTAACCCAAAACTTTTCAAATTTGGTAGACTTTTATGTCAATGGACATAACATAGTAGAATTTGGACAAAATAGGCTAACCAGAAGTGATATATTACCTGAAGCTGTTAATAGTTTTTCTTGAATAAAATGGTTTTATTTTGATTTTAGAAATAAATGCTTCAAATAATAGTTTTAGAGAATAAAATTCTGCGTCTAGCAAACCTAATATTATTAAATGAGCCATTTGTATAAACGAGATATGTAAATTTAAAAATTACGAGTATATACTTTAAAAAGTACAAAGAATAAAAAAAAATATGTTAATGTCAAATTACGCCAAATACATGAAATTTTATAATTGGGTCTACATTTCAAGTTGGTCTTGCGTACAAGGAAGTCGTGTAGTGTCCACATCAGATTTTTTTCTTTTTCAAATACCTATCTCCCAAACTATCAGTTATCGACAAAAATGTTTCAAATGAAAATGTTATGGTATAATAGTGTCTATACAGTGGCGTACTAAAATATTTTTTCTATTTTAAATGGAAAGCATATTTGATTTTTACCATATATTTTTTCTCACTTTTTTCTCTTTTCTGTGATATAATTGTTATTATTTTATTTTGGAATCATAAACTTGTTTATCCGCCCTCAAAAACGTGCGCAATTTGGCTTTTATCGCCCGAAAGCTTATAAAGTTGCCAAGCAACAGTCAGTCAAACGTCAAAATCGTCGTTTTTAGATAAATGTCAGACAACATAATAAATTCGATAAATCACATTTTTTGAACTGCTCGTAAAACTATTCGTATCCTTTCTCGTTTACGTCTTTCCACTTCTGTCAAACCAACTTGCTCTGGGCAGCGTCAAATTCATTCGACATTTCTTTTGAATAATCGATATCTTCCATTTTCATTTGACACTAAATTAAAATTTGATATAAACAAACAATATAGCTAGAAACCACAACATACTTAAAATTCACAACGCCAGCACAACGATACCGAATATATACCCATTGAATCCTTGAATTTTGAGAACCAAAATAAAATAAAACGTTGTATGTACCACGGGCATAATCAAGATTATAGCACTCGGGAAAATTAAAGGTCTCCGCTACGCGTCGAGCTTTAAACATTCCCCCGTGCTACAATCTTTTGATTATGTCCTTAATACATAAATAACTATTGTGTTTCGTATTTATTTTCCTAAAAAAATATTTTTTTTCTTATTTTTTGTTAAATTTACTGTTATTTTCAATGCGAAACATTGACAGTATTACTCAGTCTGTAATTCAACGTACCTAATATTTACATCTGGGGTATAGTGAAAGTGACTGCTTTTTAAGGCCCTTTTATAATCAATTTTAAATCTATTTCATAATTAAATTAAAAATTATTTCTGCGTTATGCATTAAAAGCTGTGTTCTTATATATTAATTGTTTTGATCAGTTAATGTACTAACTGTTGTAATCAATTCATGTATTAATTGTTGTAATCAGTTAATGTAGTAACTGTTGTAATCAATTCATGTATTAATTGTTGTAATCAATTGTATTTCATTTTATTTTATAAAGTTTAGTAAATTTTTTGCTCGAGAGTCCATAATTTTGAAAACGGGTGTCATCTTCATCGACTAGGTCAGTCGGCTTACTACCTAGTTCATATAAATTACATAAATGACGTCATCATATTGGAATGCTATTTATAGAGAAATTTGACTATATGAACTCGCTCCAAAGGCAAATTCTCACCTTACTTTTCTGGTTTATTGTTTCCAATGCTCTCAATATTCCAAAAAACTGGTGTGGCCAACACAATACCTCCCGCCATTAACCGCCCGAGTCATAAAAAAGATTAAACTAATCCTTATTGTCGGATTAGCGAATTTTATTCTAATTTTGGCAGTTTATTTCTTAAAATATAGTCTAATCTAATCCAAGTAACTACCATTTTTTTAAACCCCTCAACAGGATTAAATCCCAATTACAGAGCGGGTTCGCATTCACACACATCCATACCTTAAAGATTAAATTTTAAATACAGGAATAGAATAGAATTCACTAATCTAAAAATGAGGATTAGCTTAAACTTTTTTGTGAATCGTCAATGTTTATTAATCTAAATACATACCTACATATTTACTTATGCTGGAAACTGTATTGAATTATTTTTCTATTGTTCTATTTACTTTTTTTTTTAAAAAAAACGTTACTAATTATATTTTGAAATGATTAGTTCTTTGATAGTGACATTTATCTGTCAGTTACATACATTTGAATAACTGCGTTTTGTTTGTTTAAAGCGTAGACTCTGGGATTTAAATTATAGATAATTTTATAAATGTATCCTTGAAATATATAGAAAAAGTATTAATGCAAATCTGTAGAAAATAACATTGTCGAAAAAATAACATTAAAAGGTATTTTTCGAAGAAAAACTATTTTGAGCTTCTAGGTAAGTGCCATTTCCGGTTATACGATTTTCACTAAAATCTAATGGGCTCTTTCCATTACAGAAAAAGTTCGAAATACAAGGTTTCAAAATTTTCTGAATGATAGTATTTGAGTTAGAGTGGAGGATCCACACATACATACACACATACGCACATATATCTTCGTGAAAATGTTAAAATTGGATTCTAGGGACCTTAAAACGTGGTCATTTACCAAAATCTCGATATGCGATTTTTAGCACGATCCCTATACCTCCCTTACCAAGGGTAGCGGGAGGTAAAAAATAAAGGAGTATGAATTTTTGAAGCTTACATAATCTGCCGGTTGAAACGAAACTAGTCAGTGCGTTGTACAGTTCCCAGCATGTAAATAAATAATGACACACAATGTTTGGAATTGTTTATTTATCCTGGAATCAACAGTAATCACCGTGCTTAACATATTGACCTTTTACCTCATACACAAACATTATTTCAACTCCAACATCGACTCTTTCCAAACACCCTATTAACCGTCCCAAACATAAATACTACCCCACTATCTCACTTCTCACTAACAAATATCCGTACTCTATCGCCGTCCACTTTTCCATTTTCCTCTTCCTCATACTTCGCTCTTCTCTACCTGAGCGGTGTTTTTGAAAGGTCGTTGGGTTGATGAATGTTTCGATTTGCGTTGATTCGGTTGGGAATGTGACATTGTGGCCTGTTGGCTGCCGGGTGATGGAAATGCTTGCAGTATTGGCAGTGAAATGCCCCGTGGATTGAAATGTAATGCTGGTTATGCGACCCCACCCCAGAGGGTTATGTGGGGGGAAAAGAGTAGGTTACCGGTGTTTTGACAATTTGGAGGGGAGGAATTTTACAGCAGATGTAATTGGAAATTGTGTTAAAGATTAATGTGCAGCTAATGTACTCGTATGTTTTGGTTGTTAAGTTCGATTTCATTTGTTAGCAAATAAATGGACAAAACTGGAAGATGAAATTGTTTTAATTAAATTATTTTGGTGATGACAATGTAACATAATTTTATTCCTGTGCCCTTTACAAATATTTTTACTATTTCTATTATTCATTTATGAGGGTGAGTTAAAATAATTTGCGGCCTAACTCTGAAAAAGTTTATTAATATATTTTTAACATGCGTTATTGTTTTTAAAATGACATTTATTTTTCAATACATACTTCTAACAGCGCAATGCATTTATTATTATTATTATAATAATAATAATAATAATAATAATAATAATAATAATAATAATATATATATATATATATATATATATATATATATATATATATATATATATATACAGGTTGTTTCCTTTAAAACAACCAGCGCTTTTTTGGGCGAATTAACAACTTTAGAGAAGAATGTTTTATACCAAAAATGAATAAGGGGATAACGTATCATAGTAACAAACCGAATATTTAACAAGTGGTTCTCAAACGGTAGAATAAAATTATATTTTTACCTCCCGTCATACCGTAGGTAAGGGAGGTAATGTAATCGTGCCAAAAATTCGATGGTGAGTTTTCAGTAAATAAGCACGAATTAGGGTCCCCACAACACGTTTTTACTATTTTTACGATGATGTCTGTGTGGATGTTGATGTGTATATATATATATATATATATATATATATATATATATATATATATATATATATGAGTGTGTGTGTGACGATATTTTCGTCCACGATAACTCTTATAACAAACTTCCAAATATATCTATTTTCCGTATTTAAGCTTCCTGCATTCATATAACGAGTTGATTATATTTTGGGTAAAATTGGATAAATGGAGGTGATACTTTACTTGAACCCCATAACAGTTTTTAATGAAAATTATATTAAAATATAATACAAAACTTTTCAATTTTAGCTCTGAACAGATTCTCGTGAAAAATATATTATGATATACTCCAAAACTTGTCAAATTTAGTATTTACGACTTTTATATGAAGGGGAACAACATATTAGATTTTGGATACAATTGATACATCGGAAGTGATACTTTAGTTGAAGCTCTGAACAGATTTTCGTGAAAAATATATTGATACAATCGAAAACTTTTCAAATTTAGTATTTAAGACTTTTATATTAATAAGAATGACATGTTAGATTTTTTCTAAAATTGATAAATCGGAAGTGATACTTTACTTGAAGCTCTGAACAGATTTTTGTGAAAAATATATTATGATATTCTAAAACTTTTCAAATTTGGTATTTAAGACTTTTATATTAATGAGACCGGCATACTAGATGTTTTCTAAAATTGATAAACCGGAAGTACCTACTACTTTACAGGAAGCTACAAACAGATATCCTTGAAAAAATATATTAAACCATGATTCAAAACTTCTCAAATTTGGTATTTAAAACTCGTGTATAATTTGAAACAACATTATATTTTGACTATACCTATATATGATAAACCTGTAAGTGGTACTTAATTTGGAACTCTTAACAGATTTTCGAGGAAAAACATAATAAAATATAATCCAAAATTAGGTATTACAGACTTTTCTATTTATTGGAACAACAAATTAGATTTTGTTTACAAACGATCAAACAGAAGTGATACTTTACTTAAAAGCTCATTGCTATTTCAAACATAGAATTGAGGGGAGGTCATGTGTTGGCACATCAGACTTTTTTGTATTTACAATGTAAAGATTGGGTGGAAGAAAAAAAGCTTTTGGCTGAACCCCGCCGTTGACTATGGCCAATAAATTTATTTATTTATATTTATTTAAATTCGCATATTAACGTAAAACTTATCAGAGAAACTAATGACAACTCGCATTCCAATGTTAGTTTGTTACGACGAAGAATTAAACTTGTTTTTTTGAAACGGTGCTTATGCCTAAGATTTCATTTTCGTCAGAATCATATTTCTCGCGGCAAAATCTATTCAGCGCACTTGAATTCCGGCTTGAAGGAAAATAAAAAGGACAGCATTTGTTAGTGTGGCAAGTGAGTGGATTGACGTATGAACGTCGCGACGCCAGAGCCAAATACATTTCAGCTGGTGACGTCACATGAATGCCGGTGCTGATTTCTGAGTTGCACGCATTTCAGAACTTAACGCCACGGACGTGTCGCAGAAATGCATTCACTTTGGCGGTCTGTACGTGCCTTTGATTCCTACAGCTTTTCAGGATTTCAGGAGAGGAATCTTCGTATTTTTACATTGGAATAGGATGGTGTTTACGTACAACTTACTCACTTTTGACAACTTTAAATGTGTAATTTGTTGATACATGATGTCTAAGAAAATATTTCAATTAAAATCAAATATTCAACCATTGGAATAATTAAAAATTAAATATTCATTTAGGCTGTCCCAGGACGAGCTTACGCCATCGTTATTTTAAAAACTATTCTATTTTATTTTACGCAATTTGGTATCTAGGGATTTTCCGACAATCCCGTTTCATCTCCAATTTTTTCATATTTTTCATATATAATATCATAAGTGGTAAATTTTTCTGATTGTTACGAGAGCTGGTTGCCTAGCAATTTATTGAGTGACATTGACAAAAAAATCACGAGTTGTCAAACGAGTGATTTTTGATCAATGTCACGAGATAAATTGGCAACAGGATCGAGTAAAGCAATCGGAAAATTTTTCCAGGATAAAATTTAACCACGAATGGTATTCGGATGACTATTTCCAAAATAAAAATCAGGTAATCATTTATATATTTTTTTTTCTTGACAAAAATCTTGTAATTGTTATTGTGGTTTGAGGTGTTATATTTAAGTTTGCTTTTTCAACGTTCTAAATAGATTCCTGATCGATTCGTTTCGTTTCTAATAAAAACTGATAACACTGAAAATATAAACACTTTGACAGGTATGTAAGCAATATGTTTCTAAAACGTAAAAAAAATTTCGCTTATCAAAACTCACTTACTTGTAAAAATACGACATCTTATTGGCTTAAAGGCTGCGATAAAATTTTTGTGACGATGTTTTGTCGAAATGAAACTTGGTAACTAGGTAGAATCCTGAATTTGGATTGGCTTATAAATTTATGAGTGAAATAGTCAAAGTAATAGCACTTCCAATTTAATGTGGTATATCCTAGTCAACGTAAAGCTGAAGTTCAAAAAGTTCAAAAAACTTAAGATTTTTAAATAGAACATCCCATTTTTACCACCCGCTACCCTTGATAAGGGAGGTATAGGGATCGTGCTAAAAATCACATATCGAGATTTTGATAAATGACCACGTTTTAAGGTCCCTAGAATCCAATTTTAACATTTTCACGATTGCTATGTCGAGAACTATAAGAGCTACAAAGACGATTAACAAATTTAAAATAAAGAGAAATTATTTTTTGGACCAGTGGTTCTCAAAGTACGTGACCTAACTTTTTATTTTCAAGTGGGATCATATATTTTTTATTTGCTCATTCGAAAAATACATGTAAAATTTCATATTAATTTGATTAAAATATGGCTATAATAAGAGTGTCATGAATGGAAAAAACCAATACGTGTTATTTTTTTTTAATAGAATTAGAATGCCATGAAAGAAATACGTGAATATTTTGTTTATGTTGACATTTATGATCACTTACAAGAACAAAACATTCACTTCTTTCGGTCAGGTCAATCTAATTCTATGTAATTAAAATAACATGTAGTCATTTTTTTCATTCATGGCGCTCTTATTATAGCTATATTTTAATCAATTTGGTATAAAACTTTACATGCATTTTTCTCAAAAAAATCGATATGTAAGGGTATAAAAATATTACATCACTGAATGCAAAATTAAATTCTCTAACGAATGAGCAAATAAAAAATATATATTCTCATTTAAAATAAAAAAGTTAGGTCCCGCATTTTGAGAATCACTGGTCAAAAAAAATAGTTTTGTTTTATTTAAATTTGTCTTGTGAAATAGAAATTTTTTGCTCATTTAACCATTTTTGTAGCTCTTATAGTTCTCGAGATAGCAATGGTGGCCCATTTAAAATGAACACCCTGTATATACAGGCTGTCTCACAACTCGCGCCCCAGAGCGAATGAGGAAATACGAGACTGCATTCGGATGTGTAATTTCGAAGAAAAAAATCTAGCTTAAAAGATATTCGAGAAAAGACATCTTAAAATTGACCAATCATAGACCTATACCTTTAACGTGTGTTTGCCGTAATTTTACGTTACTATGGTTTTATACAAATCAAATTTTCTTTAAAATGTATGGGCGACTGTAGTTTTCGAAAAATGTCAGTGTCAAATTTAATTTGACAAGGTGAATAAAAAGGCAAATTCTTACCATGTATTCAGCCGCTGATTACTTAGAAATGATTATAATTTTCGGAGAATGTGAATGTAACGCCAGAGAGGCAGCACGAGTTTATTCGGAACGTTTTCCGGATAGAAATCTTGTGGATCATAAAGTGATATTGAGAGCCTTCGCAAGGATGCATGAGACCGGTCAAGTTATGCCAGATCAAATGACAATAATATTTTCGTTTAACACATTTTACACAGCTGCTACAACACGTTGCACTGTACGATATAAATGATGATCTCGGATGACACCTACGCTAACCCAAATTTGTTAACAGTGAAAAGTCAACTCTAAAGTGTCAAAATTACGGTAAGTCAAACAAATTTTGTAACTCACTAGTAGTATTTTTAAAACCTAGCAACCAGTTTTATTTTGTAATAATATCATCACACCTCAAGATATCCTTCCGGAATTGGTGGATTAAAAAGTCTTGTAACTCCGTTATGCAAGCAGCCGCAAATTATTTTCTTCTATTTGTTGGCAACCTATTGTCGTCGGCAAGTGTCAGTTTCGTCTGGGGCGCGAGTTGTGAGACATCTATATATGCTGAAGAAATCACCATCTGAGACATTTCAGACACTAAGGAAAGCATACAGAAATGAGGCGATGGATAAGATAATCGATTGTGTACGAATGTCACAATTTTCGCTTGGACTAAAGCAATGATTAGGAGATGTTTTTTGATTACCATGAATTCATTCCTCAACACAAACTGTAAACAAGGAACTTTAGTGGAGATCCTGCAACGCCTACTAGATGCAAACGTGCTAAAATTTGGGCAGGAAATGTATGGGTTTTGCTCAATGACAACGCTCCGATAAATCACTCCCGATGGTGAAAAATTACCTTGCTAAGAACAATGTCACTACTTTGGAGCACCCCTCCTATTCTCCCAACCGTACACCAGCCAATTTTTACCTGTTTCCATGGCTAAAAATGAAATAGAATGGACAGCGTTTTGCTAATCCACCAGAGATGATGGAAAATGCGATGAGACAGTTAAAAACAATTTCAAAAAGATTTTATTACGGAAAATTAATGTAAACATGTTGTACCTTTTTATCTCCCACTACCCTTGGTAAGGGAAGTATAGGGATCGTGCTAAAAATCGTAAATTGAGATTTTGGAAAATGACCACGTTTTAATGTCCCTAGAATCCAATTTTAACATTTTCACGATGATGTCTGTGTATGTGTGTATGTATGTGTGGACCCCCACTCTAACTCAAATACTATCATTCAGAAAATTTTAAAACCTTGTATTTCGAACTTTTTCTGTAATGGAAAGAGCCCATTAGATTTTGGTGACAATCGGATAACCGGAAATGGCACTTTATTAGAAGCTCGAAATAGTTTTTCTTCGAAAAATAACTTTAAATGTTATTTTTACGAGATTAATGTTATTATAAAAATTAAAGATTATAAAATTTCCTATAGATTTGCATTAATACTTTTTCTATATATTTTATGGATAAATTTATAAAATTATCTATAATTCAAATCCCAGAGCTTACGCTTTAAACAAACAAAACGCAGTTATTAAAATGTCTGTAACTGACAGATAAATGTCACTATCAAAGAACTAGTCATTTCAAAATAATATTAGTAACGTTTTAAAAAGAAAAAAAGTAAATAGAGCAATAGAAAAGGAATTCAATACAGTTTCCAGCATTAGTAAATATGTAGGTATGTATTTAGATTAATAAAAATTAACGATTCACAAAAATGTTTAAGCTAATCCTCATTTTTGGATTAGTGAATTCTATTCTATCCTGGTATTTAAAATTTAATTTTCATTTTATTATAGCTACGGTGGCTCAATGGTTAGAGCAACGCCTCATGTCATGAGTGCCCTCGGGGCTCTGAGTTCGAATACCACTAAGGCATGTGTGTGAATGTGAACCCACTCTGTAATTGGGATTTAATCCTGTTGAGGGGTTTAAAAAAGGTAGTTACTTGGATTAGATTAGACTATGATTTAAGAAATAAACTGTCAAAATTAGAGTAAAATTCGCTAATCCAAAAATAAGGATTAACTTAATCTTTTTTGTGACTCGGGCTGTAAATGGCGGGAGGTATTGTGTTGGGCACACCAGATTTTTCAATAATAGTTTATTGATCAATTCCGACAACATTTTGACGCTACCTGTTATAATTCTCCCACCTGCATAACAAATTATATTATCCTTTAAGACTATTGCATATTCTGTTTCCTACTGTATAATACAAGCAATTCAATTGTGAACCTCCGTTAAACCCACGTACGCCCTCTTAATCTCTTATTAAGTTTCAATATTCATAGTTCCCGCTGCAGTTCTAGCCACTGCTGCATATGTCCGAGAACTCATTTATTAATAGCAGAACAGTTGAATGTTGCAGGACTCCAGAGGATTCCACGGCCAACTACGGACGCAAGCTGATGACGTCACGAAAAGGTCAACAAGAACAAAGGAATAAATGTGATAGAAAGGGGTTAAGAGTAAAACGGTTATTCAAAATATTTTGAATAAGGTTAGGAATTAATGAAAATTTATTGTCAGGACAATGTTTCATAAAGTTTACAATGGTGATTAATTTTCTTTTGTTCTAAAATGCCTACAACAAATTATTCCTTAGTTATTTATTATTTGAAGCACTGGCCAGGCCTCACCTCTTATATTCAATACATTTGTAAAATTTTATATTTTTATCTCTCGCTAAGAGAGGTATTGAATTCATGCTAAAAATCGTATATCGTTTTTAGTGAATAAGCACGTTTTAAGGTCCCGAGAATCCGATGATAACATTTTTACGATGATGTCCGTGTGTGTGTGTGTGTGTGTGTGTGTGTGTGTGTGTGTGTGTGTGTGTGTGTGTGTGTGTGTGTGTGTGTGTGTGTGTGTTTGTGTGTGTGTGTGTGTGTGTGCGTGCGCGCGCATGTGCGTGTGCGTGTACTTGTGCGTGCTTGTGTGTGTGTGTGTTAATGCGTGTGTGTGTTAACGCGTGTGTGTGTTAACGCGTGTGTGTGTTAACGCGTGTGCGTGTGTATGTGTGTGTGTGTGGATGTTGGATCCATGAGTTCTCAAATACTATAAGACAATACAATTGGACAACCGGAAGTAGTAGTTACAAGAAAAAAATCATCTAAATATTATATATCGAAAATTTATGTAAATACTTTTATTAAAGAACGTTAAATTCTTTATTCGATAAATATAAATTCATTATTATAACTTCTATAGATTTAGAGATAAAGAAATGCATATAAAATAAGTCGATGTAATAAATCTCAGATTAAACTACTTCAAGGCAAAAATTCAAATGTTTGTAATTGACACATAGATGTCACTGTCAAAAATATTTGTATGCCACTGTCAAAAATATTTGTACATAATTATGAAAATAAAAAAAGACAACAACGCAAAAGAATATACGTAAAAAAGAATATAAAAGGAATTTGTGTAAAAATGACGAATATAAAGAAAAAGAAAAGGAAAGTAGAAAAAGAAAATTTCAGGATATTGAATATAAAGAAAATTTATGTATTGTACATAATTTATATTAAAATATCCCATAGATTTTGCAAATATATGTGAGAATTATTTTGTAGTGCGTACAACCAGGTAAGATATCTGGCGAGAAGTTATGTGCTGGCCACATCAGATTTTTCTATTAGTGGTTCTCTTATTACAGTGATATTTTAATCATATTAATAGAAAATTTTATATGCATATTTCTCAATAAAATCATTATGTGAGAGTATAAAAACACAAAAGAATATACGTAAAAAAGAATATAAAAGGAATTTTCGAAAAAATGACGAATATAAAGAAAAAATATTTGGCGAGAGGTTTTTTATTAAAATGTATAGAAATAATATAAATCTACATTAGGTATATGAATTCACAAACAATTATTGTTACTATAATATGCCAAATAACCATTCAAATAGCGTTATTTTCACGCGAATTTACACAAAGAGGCCAAATTGTGCTATCCTCATTGGGAATATGTAAGTGCGTGGGAGACGGAACGATTTTCCTACTCTACTGCCGATGAGCCAAGCACTGACTTGGCCTCTCTCGTTCCGAGCAGATCGTATGGCAAGCGCCACAGCACAAAATACTTGCTTCAAACGAGTATATATAAAATGAATCAATAACATTAATTTAATTAGTTTTAAAATATTTTAATATTCATCATTACCGCATCTGTGTACAAAGCAGATTGGCACACCCAGCAATGGGTAATAAGCCGTGATGATATTTATATTTATTTATTTATTTATTTATTTAATCGTGAAGCACATGACTTAGCAAGGGACAGGAAAAAGTGGAAGACGTTTATAGAACTCTAAAAAAAAATCTGATGTGGCCAACACATAACCTCTCGCCAGATATTTTACCTGGTTGTACGCATAAAACGAAAAATATTTTTAATACAAATACATATATTCATGTCTCACTACAAAATAATTCTCACATATATTTGCAAAATCTATGGGATATTTTAAAATAAATTGTGTACAATACTTACATTTTCTTTATATTCAATATCCTGAAATTTTCTTTTTCTACTTTCCTTTTCTTTTTCTTTATATTCGTCATTTTTTCGCAAATTCCTTTTATATTCTTTTTTACGTATATCTTTTGCGTTGTTGAATTTTTTTTATTTTCATAATCTTCATAATAATATACAAATATTTTTGACAGAGGCATACAAATATTTTTGACAGTGACATTTATATGTCAATTAGAAGCATTTGAATTTCTTGCCTTGTAGTAGTTTGATCTGAAATTTTTTACATCAAATTATTTTATATGCCTTTCTTTATCTCTAAATCTATAGAAGATATAATAATGAATTTATATTTATCGAATAAAGAATTTAACGTTCTTTAATATAAGTATTTACATAAATTTTCGATAAATAATATTTAGACGATTTTTTTCTTGTAACTACTACTTCCGGTTGTCCAATTGTTACCAAAACTGACTGGACTCTTCCCATTATTGTTAGATTGAGGAATCCGTAGTTAAAAATGTCTTAAGTCTCATAGTATTTGAGATATAGTGAATCCAACATCCACACACACATCCCCACACACACACACACACACACATACGGACATCATCGTAAAAATGTTATAATCGGATACTAGGGACCTTAAAACGTGCTTATTCATTAAAATCTGGATATGCGATTTTTAGCATGAATACAATACCTCTCTTAGCGAGAGGTAAAAAGGAATAAACAACCTCAACACCATACCGGTAGAAGAGGATTTGACTATATATATATATATATATATATATATATATATATATATATATATATATATATATATATATATATATATATATTTATTTAAAAACATATGGAAGAACTCCTCAATATAATGTAATAGCTATTTGTGTATTAAGAGCGCAAAATGGGACATTGTTGATTGAGAGGTTGTTGCCGCGCGACGCAGGAGCGAGGCATTCTCTCGAAATCGACAATGTACATTTGCGCTCGAAACACACACAAGATTTTTTCTACAGTCGCCACAATGGGGTCCTCCACCATAACAAAAATTTATTTTTTATTTATTTTTACTTATCGGTATTTTCCATTCTTCTAGAGCTATGGCTTCAATCTAATCTAAGCGATTTATACTTTCGTTTTTGTAAATGAATGCCCTATTTTATTTTCACAGCAGTGCGGCATTTTGTTTGGTTATGTAAGTGGGTAATGTGTAATTACAGTGTCATTAATTCCTGACTAAACGTATCCATTAAGAATGTAGCCAAGTAACATTTCTTAACATTGTATAGTTAGAAATTTGAGGAGCGAGCGTTTTTTCTACTTTGTCGCTCTAGAGCGGCAAAGTGACATTTTGCGTTGACAAAAGAGAGCGCAAATGGCTACTTTGTATATAGACTGTAGAAAAAATAATTTGTGATTTCCAAATCCATTCTTATTTGACCATGTCTTCGAAGGCAATAGTTATTTGTATCACTAGGCCAGAAACTGAACATTTGCGAGACCGAGTTTATTTCGACGAGATCTCGTAAAATAGTTTTTGGGCGTGTGATACACAAGATTTTTTGTACCGACTTCTCCATACATTTTTCGTATATTTCTCTACACTTTATTCTGTTACACAACCTAAGAAATGAACATATATATATATATATATATATATATATATATATATATATATATATATATATATATATATATATATATATATATATATATATATATATATTATCGGTTTTGCATTGCAAGTTTAATTATAATTACTTATATTTGAGCTTAAAATGCGTAATTATTTTATATCTATTGAAAATATAACGTACAAACATTAGTTGTATCACGTGAAGTTAGTTGTAGTTACAAAACAAACTAGTCCTAAAGATGGAACTTATTATTAATCTATACGAGATGTCAGTAATGACAGCATATTATTATTTTTATGACAAAATTTAGTTATTTAAGTTACAACAATTAAAGATTTAGCCCTAAAATTTGTAAACATTTTGTTATTTCTTATGTTGAAAATAATCTTAAATTGACATATCACCAGAACAGTAATTCCAACTCCTTTTGCCGGCCTAGGTCAGCAACAGCGCATTTCTGGACGATTTGAGTTCTGTAATACTAGTCAAAATGGACGGAGGTACGAAAATAACTATTGTGAAGAAATAAAATTAAATATTCTTTACTTAAAATACAATACATTTCCATTGGAAGTCTCCAATACGTCTTTCAATTCTTCAAAATTTAAAACCAATGCGCCCCAATTCATTTTACAGCAGACATCATTTCCACTCGTATTCATCGACATAGTAGTATTACTCGTGGATAATAGAAGATCTCTGGACTATAACCCTCTGATCGATAGCAGTTTGTATTCCGTAATAAATTTAATGTCTTTAAACTCTTTCGCTTGAAGTTCTATCGCGTGTATTGTGATGTCATTCCAAGCACGAAATTTGTGATAAGAATATTAAATAATGGATGATTCCGAAAGAGCAATATTGTGGATGGCATTATGATAAAACGCTGCAAATATTTTTGATGTCATTTGCAAAAAACGAAAACAGCGCAAACTTTCACAATAAAAAATTTAATTTTTCATAAGTGTGTAAAAAATTGGATGCATATTTTAACAGGCATCATTTTTACAACGGCTTTAATTTGCAAAAATATTACTCTGTACTCCATTTTTCTGATATATTGGTTTATAATTCAAGTTTCGTTTTATCCCTATAATTATAATTGTTATAGAATTAGGGCCGGTTTATCAATTCATTAATTTCGCAATGCATACTTCGCGTGTTCGTTATTGACACCATGTGACCAAAATTTACGTGATTGAAACGCGGTTTGTATGTTAGAATACTGCCAATTCTATGCAACACACTTATCTTTGGACTTAAATAAAATACGTAATATTTTTTACTTGGAAGTTATTCGCAAAAATAAAACATTTGAAAATTTACATTTTCCCAAATGACGATACACCATTAAAATGGTCTCCTAATTTGGCAACTTTAATCTATAATTTACCCGACTTCGAAACTCTTTTATTTCTCAACATCCCTAATGCAAGGAATATTTGAATAAATGTTTTCCCATGTTAATTGTCACTATCACGGATTCTCGGGTTCAACATGTACCTATACTTAATTATATTTACATTCATTAAACAAAAAAATCTGGTGTGGCCAACACAATACCTCCCGCCATTTAAAGCCCGAGTCACAAAAAAGATTAAGTTAATCCTTATTTTTGGATTAGCGAATTTTACTCTAATTTTGACAGTTTATTTCTTAAAATATAGTCTAATCTAATCCAAGTAACTAGCTTTTTTAAACTTCTCTACAGGATTAAATCCCAATTACAGAGTGAGTTCACATTCACACAAATTCATACCTTAGTGGGATTCAAACCCAGAGCCCCGAGGCAGTCATTACATGAGGCGTTGCTCTAACCATTGAGCCACCGAAGCTATAATAAAATGAAGATTAAATTTTAAATACCGGGATAGAATAGAATTCACTAATGCAAAAATGAGGATTAGCTTAAATATTTTTGTGAATCGTTAATTTTTATTAATCTAAATACATACCTACATTTTAACTTATGCTGGAAACTATATTGAATTCCTTTTCTTATGTTCTATTTACTATTTTCTTTTCAAAACGTTACTAATATTATTTTGAAATGATTAGTTCTTTGATAGTGACATTTATCCGTCAGTTACACACATTTGAATAATTGCGTTTTGTCTGTTTAAAGCGTAGAATGTGAGATTTACATTATAGATAATTATATAATTTCATCCATAAAATATATAGAAAAAGTATTAATGCAAATCTATAGAAAATTTAATAATCTTTAATTTTTATAATAACATTAATCTCGAAAAAATAACATTTAAAGGTATTTTTCGAAGAAAAACCATTATGAGCGTCTAGTAAAGTGCCATTTTAGGTTATCCGATTTTCACCAAAATCTAATGGGCTCTTTCCATTACAGAAAAAGTTCGAAATACAAGGTTTCAAAAATTTCTGAATGATAGTATTTGAGTTAGAGTGAAGGATCCACACATACACACAGACATCACCAAATGTTAAAATTGGATTCTAGGGACCGTAAAACATGGTCATTTACCAAAATCTCGATATGAGATTTTTAGCACGATCCCTATACGGGAGGTAAAAATATACATTGTTTCTAAGAAAAAGAAAACAAAAAAAGGCTCATTCAAAACCATCTTTGGTTCATTAATAATATTTTTATATGACCCAGAATAGTGAGCTCGAAAATCTGAATCGCCACACACAGAAATATGTCTCAGTCCGACACTGCTTCGGATAGATTTTAAATTCTACCGGATTGGAGCAGTAGAATTCGTACATAGTGGGAAAACCTAATTCTGACAGAATTTGAAATAAGACAGAATTTAAAGTTACAAAATCGAGGCCCTGGTCTGTATTCTAGATCTGTCAAAATATTTTGAAATTTGACACATAAGTCCCGGGCCAATCATTAAAGGTTTTACAATTTCAATGTTGCCAATATATTATTATCTGTAAGTTTGCTAACTGGCAGATAACTTTATATTGATAAACAATCTTGTAAAGTTATCTGACAGTTAACTGTTACCGTCAGTTTGTTATCTGGCACTTTTATCCTTGCATTGATAAACCGGCCCTTTTAATATGTCAAAATAATTTTCAAATCTTATTAATTTTAAATTTTGCGCCGATCGTGGAAATGACGAAATAAGCATTGCGGCACGCAAATAGCCCATTAGATAGACAGTTAGTTATATAAATAGACAGACAGTGAGGTGAAAGTTGTGAATTCTGTCCGGGCAGTTGAATATACAGACGCTGTTCAGTCAGTTGACTATATAGACGCTGTGGAGCTCGATAGGTCGGACAGTTGAACAAAATAGTAACATAAATAATCTAAATAAATAATCAGTAATATCGTGTAAATAAATAGTCGTGTTAATTATTTAAATAAATAAATTAACTAGTTAATTTAATTCGTAGTCTTAAATTAGTAATTAATATTTGTTTAATATTAGTAATCGTCATTGTTATTATCTTTTGAATATTTATTTATCGTTTTAATAAACATCTATTATTATAATTAATAATAATTCCTTGATTTTTACACTCCAAATAAATAAAAAACCTTACAATACTTAAATAACTATTTTGCACGATTTTTTTAAATGTTTACCGATAAAGTTTCAAAGCCAGTAGGTCGTATATTTACTAACCAAAATTCTTTGCTAAAATAACAAAGGCATTAAACGGTGGAAAAAGACCACGGGCGGTAAGTGAATAAATAATCAGCTTACCAACAATATTAGAATCAATACAAATTTCCAATGCAATCCAATGTGGTTATGTGTATAGATTAGGGCACAATGTCACAAAATGTATTTTATAATGGGAAATAATAATAATATTCAACAATAACAATTATTATTATTATAAAATCGGATTATTATTCGCACATTAATAGTTGCCGTAATAATACATGTAATTTTATCCTCCATTTACAATACATTAAATTTAATATCATGAACACTATTATAATTTATAAACAAATAGATTGATGTTCGAATCAATTAATTTGTTTGGCAAATATCAAAATTGTAATTGTTTACAATTCATTATTATTTTTAAATATCTTGGAGACAAATGCCCCACGTATAAATTTAAAAAATCTGATGTGGCCAACACAATACCTGCCGCCATTTAATTACCTCTCGCTAAGAGAGGTATTGGATTCATGCTAAAAATCGCATATCCAGATTTTAGAATCCGATTATAACATTTTTACGACGATGTCCGTATGTGTGTGTGGATGTGTGGATGTTGGATCCACGATTTCTCAAATACTATAAGACTTAAGACATTTTAACTACGGATTCCTCAATCTAACAATAATGGGAAGAGTTGTTTAAGTTTTGGTAACAATTGGACAACCGGAAGTAGTAGTTACAAAAAAAAATCATCTAAATATTATTTAGCAGAAATTTATGTAAATACTTATATTAAAGAACGTTAAATTCTTTATGCGAAAAATATAAATTCATTAATATATCTTCTATAGATTTAGAGATAAAGTTATGCATATAAAATAATTTGATGTAATAAATCTCAGATCAAACTACTTCAAAGCAAGAAATTCAAATGTTTGTATTTGACACATAAATGTCACTGTCAAAAATATTTGTATGCCACTGTCAAAAATATTTGTACATTATTATGAAGATTATGAAAATAAAAAAAAAATCAACAATGCAAAAGAATATACGTAAAAAAGAATATAAAAGGAATTTGCGAAAAAATAACAAATATAAAGAAAAGGAAAGTAGAATAAGTAAATTTCAGGATATTGAATATAAAGAAAATGTATGTATTGTACCCAATTTACATTAAAATATCCCATAGATTTTGCAAATATATGTGAGAATTATTTTGTAGTGAAACATGAATATATGTATTTGTAATTAATAGTTATTTGTATATCAAGGCCGCGAAATCACTCTTTAGCGTACCGAGAGAAAAATTATCAAGAGGCAAGACAATCTCGAGAGCGCTAAAGGATTTCGCGGACAAGGTGTACACAATATTCTTTGTGCAACCGTAAAAAATATGTAATTACAAATTCTATTAATTTTAAAAAGTTTCATTCTAAATAGAAAGTTAGCTTTCAAGGTGGCTATGGGATTGACATTTGATAAACAAAACCATGCAATTCTCAAGTGTCAAAGTGATTGTTTACCTAATTTCGCGGACGCTACCATGACAACGGCCGCGAAATGGATTTCGCGGCCGTTACCATAACAACGGACGCGAAATCTAATTTCGCGGCCTGTATTACGGCTGGGAAATGCTTATTTCGCGTCCGGTTGCACAAAAAAATATTTTTCGTTTTATGAGTAGAACTAGGTAAAATATCTGGCGAGAGGTTATGTTTTGGCCACATCAGATTTTTTAAATTAATTTTAATACATGTAATAATAGTTAAATTTTTTATTGAGTCGAATAAGGCTACATTAGGTTGCTCTGCAAAACGAGAGATTTTATTTAGTAAATTACAGAAACATATGTACAATATTTAGATTAAATCGAGGATTACCTGCAAAACGAGAGAAACGACATTTGAAGCCTACAATTCCTGGAGTTTTCTCTCGAGACAAGATTTTAGAAAAATACTTGGCATAAAAACAAAATACCTCATAACTAATTATCCTTGGAAACATAATCATCGCCAATCGGATCACAATCAAAGTTTTGGTCGAACTCAGTCGGTACACTCTGTCGGTATCGTGACAGATTTAAATGAAGAAAATGTCACATATTTTCTTTACATACATACTTGCATACATTTATGCTGGAAACTGTATTAAATTCCTTTCCATATAATTAGTGTCTTATTTACTATTTTCTTTTTAAAACGTTACTATTATTAATTTGGAATGATTAGTTCTTTGACAGTAACATTTATCTATCAGTCACATATATTTGAGATATGTACTGTGTAACCAAGGAGTTGTGTTTATTTATAGCGTAGGCTCGGGGATTTAAATTATAGATAATTTTATAAATTTATCCATAAAATATATAGATAAAGTATTAATGCTTACCTGTAGAAAATTAAATAATCTTTAATTTTTATAATAATATAAATCTCTAAAAAATAAAATTTAAAGGTATTTGTCGAAGAAAAAAAGATTTCGCAGTCGCAGCACAGGCCGCGAAATTGGATTTCGCGACCGTTGTTCATTTCGCGGCCGTTGTCATGATAGCGACGGCGAAATTAGGTAAACAATCACTTTGACACTTGAGAATTGCATAGTTTTGTTTATCAAATGTCAATCCCATAGCCACCTTGTAAGCTAAATTTCTGCAGTGAAACTGTTTAAAATTAATAAAATTTGTAATTACATATTTTTTTACGGTTGTCCAAAAATTATTGTGTACACCTTATCCGCGAAATCCTTTAGCGCCCTCGATATTGTCTTGCCTCGGCTGCAAGCAGCCTCGACGACAATTTTTCTCTCGGTACGCTAAAGAGTGATTTCGCGGCCTCCGCAGCTTCATGTAAAGTGCCGTTTCAGCTTACCTGTAGTGACAGCACGCACTTTAGAATTCTATTATAGAAAACAGGCGAATGCGATTTTACTTTTACGAATCTTGGTAGCATGCACTTTAGAATTCTATATTCGATTTTTATTTTGAGAATTTTCGGGTTTTATACTATTGAAATAAGAAATATTTTGACAGTTGTATATGATAAATATATAAAATGACTTTGATTTGAATTGTGACAAAATAATGACGTTAGTTTAATACTTTCGCCTCGAGTCGTACGCTTGCAGGCGAATATTTTGAGACACGCATGCTACCAAATTTTCGCTTCGTGGCGGAAAGCGAAAACAAATGCTTCATTTGATAGAATTCTAAAGTGCGTGCTGTCACTACTGATTTACACCAAAATCTAATGGCTTCTTTCCATATTAGAATAAGATATGTAGAAGTACAAGGTTTAAAATTTTTCTGAAAGATAGTATTTGAGTTATAGTGGAGGATCCACACATACATACATGCACATATACATACACGCAGACATCATCGTGAAAATGTTAAAATTGAAAAGGGTGGTCATTTACCAAAATCTGGATATGCGATTTTTAGCACGATCCCTATACCTCCCGTAACAAGGGTAGCGGGAGGTAAAAATGCTAATCGAATTTTTGACAGCAATGCATATATCCGATGCAACATTGTCAATTTAATGAACGCTTAAATTTAAATTACTGTCGTATAAGAACTTAATTTCAAATGATAGATAAATAACTGTTTAAAATTGTAGTACAAATTTTGTTTTCTACCTCGTACAGAAGAAGTTGCCTAGGTAACCCATCTCTAGCTTATATTTGTTTGCTAAAAATAAAATTTATTGGCTGCCACATCTATTCAGTTTTGTTTAACCCAGTTTTGTAACTGTATTAAACTCACGTAGTTTTATCCTAGTTTGAAAATTAAATTAAACTGGTCGTACATTACGTAGGTAGGTATATAATAAATTTTAATTTCCCATCTACGAATTTATTTAAAGTAGTATAGACTCAAAATACTGTTCTAAATAGGAGAGTATCACTAAGTGAAATTTAAATGTTTTGATAATGTATATTAAAAGTATATCATGTAAGTAGTATATAATAGTAAATATAAAAGTCAAATTTATATTATCTTCCTTTTCTTTACATCTATATGAAGAGCTGATTAGATTTGGTCACAATTTTTCGACCAGAAGTACCCTAATTTGAAGATTTTAACAGTTTTTCTAGAAAAAACGCTGTTAAATATCATTTTTTCACATTTAATGTCATTATAAATATTAAAGAATATTTTATTCTCTATAAGATTTGATTACATTTTATACTTCATATTCAGTTGATATAAAGTAATAAATTTATAAAGAAATTAAATTTCATAAAGCAGCAAGCTGCTATAACCATGGAATTATCTACTATATATTAAGAAAATTCTGATTGACAAATGTCAGTGTCAAGTGCATTTGACAGTATGTAATTTTGCTGGAAATAAATGATGTCTTACAAAAAACTTTCTGTATGGAATTTGTACAAAATACATAGAACTGAAGGTAATGTACTGGAAATATGGAATCTTTTACAAGAAAATCTGTGTGTGGAATTTTTACAATATACACAGATCTGACCACGATCTGACGGAAGGTAATGTGCTGGCCACATCAGATTTTTTTATATTAATTTTAATTTTATAAGGTGCTTTAGGTATACAATATTTTTTTTATTTTAGTTCTCGTAGATTTATTTTATAAAATACTTGATTTACTAAACAAATTAAGATTTTAATTATATAATTTATTTAAATACATTTTACAAAATAAAAAAAAAACAAAAATATAAGACGGGCAGGATTTGAACTTGTGAATATTTATTAAGGCTCATTCACATGCACCTACGAAAATAAGACATATAAATAAAATTATAAATAAGACTTTATGGTTGGTGTTTACAGCTTCGAAAATAAACCGGCAGTTGCCATAGTTACGCACAAATTCACAGCTTCATGTAGTTCAATGTAGTTGTAGTTGTCATATTTGACAATTACTCTTATTGTGTGAAATTATGGATGACTTTATTAGTTCTGTATGTATGTGCTTATGCTTGTGTAAAATATTTAACATTTGCAAATTCTTGTGGCTGTCTTATGTTTATTTCGTTACTTTTATGTCTGTGTATAATTTTATTTTTATTTTCATAGCTGTGAATGAGCGTTTAACGGTGCCCCGATCTAACCAATTCAGCTACGGAATACGTTTCCATGATTACTATTTTTAATAAATTATAAGTAATAACTGTCAAATTGCATTATACTTTTGCAAATATTTTACTAAAATTAGGAGTATTTAGATACTCTTCGATGCCAAATTAAATAATCTTTCTAACCATATCAAAAACTTCCACTATAGTCTTGTGGGACAGATGATATTTGAAAAAAAAAAACTGTTTTCCCATGTTAAACGCCTATGTCACGGTTTTCAGTGTTCATACTGTATATACGGCAAAGTGACAAAACAAAAATGTCAAAAAAATATACGTTTAATGATTCACAATAAACTAAAATGTTAAATACAGTAAACTGACAGTTTGAATGACATATGACAGATGCCAATATGATATTTTACTTCAATTATACAGGGTGGGGCAGAAAAACCTATCCGATTTCAAAACGTTATAAAATTAAAACCACTCAACTTGTCAAAAATTTTTTTTATTAACATATCGCAAATTTTATGCCATTTTTAAATTTAAGTTTTGAAAAGCACATCACTCAAATGTCGTCCTTGGGAGCGGATACACTGATTTAGGCGCTCGCGGTAGCTTTCCATGACTTTCACCGTCATTTCCACAGGAATTTCTTCAATTGCCCGAGCAATTTCCCTTCGTAAAGCAAGAAGGGTCCTTGGTCGATGCTGGTAAACCTTCGATTTGAGGTAACCCCAAAGGAAGAAGTCACATGGAGTGAGATCCGGTGAGCGCGGCGGCCAGCCAAGATCACCTCTCAGGGAAATGAGGCGACCGGGAAACAGTTCCCTGAGAATGTCCATTGATCGTCGCGATGTGTGGGCGGTTGCACCATCCTGTTGAAACCACACATTTTCCACGCCATTTTCTTCCATTTTGGGTCTAAGAAAATTTTCCAGCATGAAACAATAGCGCTCGCTGTTGACCGTTACGGTTTGCCCATTTTCTTCAAAAAAGTAAGGCCCCCAGACGCCTAGGCGGGAAAGAGCACACCACACAGTCACTTTTGGGCTATGGAGGGGTTCCTGATGGATTTCTCGAGGATTTTCGTCACTCCAATATCGAAAATTCTGCCTGTTAACGGCACCACAAAGGTGAAAATGGGCTTCGTCCGTGAAGAGCACAACATCGTCGTTTGGGAGTTCTCGGAGATCGCGACACAGGTTCGTACGGGTTTCAAAATCCCTTTCACTTAATTCCTGTGCAACAACCATTTTGTAGGGATGCATTTTGAGGTCCCGGTGCAAAATGCGCCGAATACTGCGGTTGGAAATCGCCAAAGCGAGCGAATGTTTTCGCGCCGAACGACGCGGGGAACGTTCAATCGCGTCTCTCACATTGGCCACGTTTTCAGGTCCTGTTGCTGTCCTGGGACGTCCAGGCGACTTCTTTTTCAATGCTGAACTCGTCTGTCTAAAATTTGACACCCACACTTTAATCGTAGCGTGATGTGGAACAGGATCATGACGCCCGAGTCCGAAATGAATTCGAAAAGCACGTTGTGTAGCAATTATCGAACCGCCGCATTCGATAAACCGCTCAATAACAAAAGCACGATGTTCACCAGACCAAGGCATGTTGACTACTGACAAATGGCATAAAACCGGCTTTCTAACGGTTTTTACCCCACTACTCTACCTGCTCCCTCTTCTGGGAAAAAGGGATTTGAAATCGGATAGGTTTTTCTGCCCCACCCTGTATTTTGTCTCTGCGCCGTAGAAACATATTCTAAGGCCGCATACGTATTTCCGGTGGTGTAGCCGAAAGAATTTTGTAGAAATTTCTGACCATACGTGTAGATTTTATAATTTGTTGAAAATGTAAACCAGCCGAATTATTGAGTTTAGGTTCGTAGGTATATAATCAATTTTAATATCCCATTTACGAATTTATTTGAAGTAGCTTTTATAGATTCAAAATTGTGTTCTGAAATCCAAGCACCATATAAATTACCCTCCACAATTTGTTTGAGCAAGTCTTTAAAAGACGCGATAATTCATTTATTTATCTTCGTAAAAAATGAGAAAACAAAGGACAAAACAAAGCATCAAGCTGTCATGTTTAAAATATAGGCACGAAATTCATCGTTAATTTATTCCGTATTCTAGGCATGAGTCCGTAATGATAAATAGCTCGCGTTAAATGGTTCATGCGGACCCTTAACTCTCTAACGAATAGGGTTCGATTCCCTGCTATTTTCGAACTGACAGCAGATGAATGCGCTCCAAACAATACCGCCGATGATGGAAGGAAGTTTTTTTAGCAGGAATATATTTACGGGGACTGCTTTAATTGATTTCTTTTCGAAAGCTGACCTTGCATTCATTACAATTTGTTCTAAGTCATTAAATACAAATGAGTTTTTTAATTGCTCATCAATAATAAATCGGCAGTTCAAGGAAATTCAAAATAAAGAAGCATTTTGTTGTATAACATGATTAAAATCCTTATTTTCTCTTTATTGTCATTTTGAATGTAGAAACATTAGTTTTCGCGTGCGTAAAGTGTATTTGAAGATTTCGAAAAATTACCACTGTCCTTAAGTTCATTGAAGGCTAGCACCTCGGCTAACACATTTTAATAGGGACTTATGACGTCACGCAACACGCATCCTTTAGTTAGTTGAGTAGTACCATGGTCTCTCTTCTCGTCTCAACGTATTGTCCTAACCCGATTCACATTTACTCTGTTTTATTTTGCCGTAGTGTAGCGGAAATTTATCGGGGTAACGGAGTTTTATCATATACCTACAGGATGAGTCTTGGAAGACGCCCCCCCCCCCTTTAACTTTTTAAGTAATAGAAAAAATGGCTCATATAAAAGTTTTATTATTTTACATATACTATTTGATGGCAGATGTATATATTTTTTATAAAGTCAGGTTTACAAGATACGACTATCAACTTTTAATTTTCAAATGGCAACCTATAATTATTTTAATAAAATAGAAACCGCTATTTTTTTCTCTTTTCAACGATGTATTATTTTTTATTAATGTATTTGAAAAATTTCGAGAAAAATGAGCTAATTTAGAAATATTATAAATAATTTCGTTCTTCGTAAATATTTCAAAATGTTTTTTTTTTTTGTTTACAAAATAAGTTAAATTAAGTAAGAAACAAATGTATACCTACTTTTTTGACATTAATTTAATTGTTTTACATTGTTACGTTTTGTTTATTTTCACACAGCCACCTATAATATTTGTTTAAAAAGTATTTCTAATATTTCTAAATTATCTCATTTTTCTCGAAATTAAATTCACAATTTTTTTGTTACTACCTATAATCATTGCTTTGGTTAACATTTAATTTAAGATTATTTTTACAGAGATATGTATGTAAATTTTCGAGATCTGTATGTAATTTCAGTTTTATTATTACCAGTGATATAAACTACCATATCATCAGCGAATAAATGACATTTGCAATATAACAAAAAAAGGATTTTTATTTGTCAAATCAATAACTATTGGATAAAAATTTTAACCAGTAGTTACAAACTAACCACCGAGTTCAGAATAGGTCTCAAACAGTTATTTGTCAATTATTTTGTCTCAATTCCATGGCTACCACTATTTTTCAGGAGATTTTCGAAATTTTAATACCTAATTTCTGTCGTTACCAAGCATGCAAAATTAATTGTAGTTATCGATTCAGATGTATAGTTTTATGCTCTACAACTTTTATTTGAAGCTTTTTTACCTAAAATAATTAGGGAAGAAGTAAATTACGGAAATCTGATTTAACATATTAAATTCCTATGTTCCGCTGTTCGAGTCAACACCCTGTATGTCATAGTCATATATTTATGTTTATACTCTATCCGTTCTAACTATACCACTCTATACTTAAAACGGATAGAGCATAGTACCCACAAGAATTTGGGCACATTCCTTCTGACTCATCCTGTATATGTAACCAGGTAGTCTTTCAGAAACAATATAAAACAGAAAATGTTGGATGATCCCACTGTCCCAGACAAAAACATATTCTTGAAGTAAACTCCAAATATCTTATATATTTTTCCATAAATTTCCATTTGTTTAAGAATAAAATACCTCAGTAAATATTTGAGAAGCTTCTTGAATAAATTTGCAACAATATTTTGTTAATTAAAATATATTTCTAGCTGGATGGATATAAATTAATTTTTGAAAATTGTGTTCAGTACATTGTATTTGCTCATTAATATTTATACGCGACATAATTGATATAGTAATTATTCAAATATTTTATTAAATTTGTGATTAACGAACTCGATATTAATTTAGCATTGATGGCATAATTTAGCCATTCGTTTGTACAATTTGCATCTTTTTGAATTGCGTGCAAATTGAATTCAGATATCAAATTAGTAAAAACTGGCCTGTCATCAAATTAAAAACGCTGTGTCGGAAATATCAAAGAACATCAACTAATTTATTAATTAGGTCACGATAAAAAACTTCCAATTATATTTTCTGGGGGTTTGCACTGACAAAACGGCGTCAATTTGCTGAACAATGCCGAACTTCAACAAGAACTGCAAAGTTTATTGTTAAATATTGTGTGAGATTTAAAGCATAGTTTCAAACTTTGAAATAATAATGAATCTGCAAATGAAAATTACAATTAAATGGGAAAAACAGTTAAATTTATAGTTACAATGGAAGCTTTCTTGCTGCTTCGATTCACTCCGGGCACGTTGGATAAAATTAATTAAACATTGCTCGAGAAATAGTGTATTCAGTTAATTTGTCGTCGAGGAGGAATTAGAATTTTTTTTAAAATAATTCCAAAATAACTTCAACGTACTCATGTCAATTAAAAAATCTGGTGTGGCTAACACAATACCTCCCGCCATTTATAGCCCGAGTCACAAAAAAGATTAAGTTAATCCTTATTTTTGGATTAGCGAATTTTACTCTGATTTTGACAGCTTACTACTTAAAATATAGTAACTACCTTTTTTTAAACCCCTCAACAGGATTAAATCCCAATTACAGAGTGGGTTTACATTCGCACACATCCATGCCTTAGTTGGATTCTAACCAAGAGACCTGAGGGCACTCATGGCATGAGGCGTTGCTCTAACCATTGAGCCACCGGAGCTATAATGAAGATTAAATTTTAAATACCGGGATAGAATAGAATTCACTAATCCAAAAATGATGATTAGTTTAAACATTTTTGTGAATCGTTAATTTATATTAATCTAAATACATACCTACATATTTACTTATGCTGGAAACTGTATTGTATTCCTTTTCTATTGTTCTATCTGCTTTTTTCTTTTTAAAACGTTACTAATATTATTTTGAAATGATTAGTTCTTTGGTGGGGACATTTATCTGTCAGTTACATATATTTGAATAACTACGTTTTGTTTGTTTAAAACGTAGAATCTGGGATTTAAATTGTAGATAATTTTATAAATTTATCCATAAAATATATAGAAAAAGTATTAATGGAAATCTATAGGAAATTTAATAATCGTTAATTTTTATAATAACATTAATCTCGAAAAAATAACATTTAAAGATATTTTTCGAAGAAAAACTATTTTGAGTAAAGTGCCATTTCTTCTCCAAAATCTAATGGACTCTCTCCATTACAGAAAAAGTTCGAAATACAAGGTTTCAAAATTTTCTGAATGCTAGTATTTGAGTTAGACTGGAGGATCCACACATACATACTCACACATACGCACAGATATCATCGTGAAAATGTAAAAATTGGATTCTAGGGACCTTAAAACGTGGTCATTTACCAAAATCTCGATATGCGATTTTTAGCACGATCCCTATACCTCCCTTACCAAGGGTAGCGGGAGATAAAAAAGAGTGTTTTGAAAACATAAGCTGCAAACAGCAATATCAATTGGGCATTTACGAAAATTCTGCCGGTGAGCTGTTACCGGTATATATCAATAAACAGCTGTTTCCCAGATTAAAGCTACCGGAATCGATATTTTAAGAAAGCAAGTGGTAAACAGGGTAGATTTCTAACCTATGAAAAATATTTGAAAGATTGAAACAGATTTGAAATTTCACATAGTTAACAAACTGAGCACAGTGCTACTTCCGATTCCAACATTGAAGACATTTTCACATTTAACGCGCGCGCTAGCTTGGCATTACTACCTTTATTGAGGTTAAATTCTTCATTTACCTCATTTACAGGCTGAATTACTCGATCTACTAATCATGGATCCGGTAGATGGATCTGGTAGATAAGGTACAATATTCTAACACGGTAACTATTAACCACTCAATTGGTAGATGCGGTAACTACCGGTAGAATTTTCGTAAATGCCTATTAACTTAACTTTTTACATCAAATAAAAAATCACTGTATTTGTCATCGATGAAATTGAAAACCATCGATGACGGGGGAGTACTATTGTTTCATCGATGCTCATCGACAAGTGTGCCATATGTATTGCACTCAAATTGACATAATGATATAATAGTATATTATGTACCAAGGGCGTTACGAAGATGATAATGCCAGGAGGGAGACGAGGATCTAGCCCGAAGGCTTTTGCTCGAGGGATAGATGTCGTCCGATGGGCATTATCATCTAGTAACGCTCGTAATGCATACAAGATTTAATGTCTCACTAGAATATGTGAAATAAGTTTTCATTTATAATAATTTTGATTACAATAATATTTAAGCTTTGGCGTTGCTAAGGATGTTATTTAATTGTTTTGTTACTTATTTATTTTTAAATCATCAACGTTCTATATCGTTGGAGATTATGGAATTGGTGAATTTGATGTTTTGGAAGACATTTTATCGAAACGATGTAAAGAAATTATTTTGAATGCTTCTGCATACTTTGAGGAAAAGAAACGCATAAATGTTCCCCTAATTATTCCATTCTCGTTTGAAGAAGATGTAAGTATTATATTTTGAGGTTCGTTTAGACATGACAGATCTCAGTTCTTTATTTCTTACGCATTTATTTCTGAATATTTTTACATTTTAGAGAGTTTATACTGCTTTAGATGTAATTATTATCAAAAATGAATTTAAACGTAGATAAAAATCGTCCCCAAAGAAATTAGTGATCCGTCATCAGGGTCGGATTGGCCAGTCGGGATAATCGGGAATTTCCCGAGAGGCCGCGGTTTTTTGAGGCCGCCGCTCGGTAATACAAACTAAAATTTGAGTACGTAGCATCATCTAATTAACTTCACCTGGTAACAGTTCTTATTTAAATCGTTTTCAGTATTTTCTGATTTTTGACAAAATTTCTTTCGGTGTTGTAGTCCGAGCTCAAATATATGAGGTTTTGATAATTTCCTACTTTGCAGATTTTGAATGATTGGAATTATAGTTAAGGTATTGTCTGGTGTTGGTGTATTGGTTTAAGGTAGGGTAGACTGAAGTCCATGGTTCGTTTTCTCTGCTAAAACATCCAAGAACGGAGACTTTTTCTCCATTGTGAACCTAATGTATAGTATCATCGACATATCTAAGCCAAAGTTTAGGTATTATATTGGCTGTATCTAGTGCTAATTCTTCAAAAAATTTCATGTATAAATTGGCTATAACTGCGAAGATCCCATCAGCAAACCATCTTCTTGTACAAAATATCTATCTTTTACTTGGAAATATGAGTTCTGTAGGCAGCACTGCAAAATTTCCATAATACCATCAAGAGGCAAGTCGGTTCTATCTTTTAAGTTGATATCTTTTTCAAGCCTTGTTTTGATGATTTCTAAAAATTTCTCGTAAATAAATTTACAACATGAAAGCTGACAAAAAGATTTTGTGGTTACAATTGTATTTAGCTCAAAAGTTCTACAAAATGTTTTCAGTTCTTCACAATGATGTTCTTTTTCTTTGAAGTGGCTGAATGATTGATAATAGAAATTGTGATAGTTTGTAAGTAGGAGAATTTATGGAACTTTTGACGGGTTTCTGAGATGCTTAAATCTTTCTTATGGATTTTTCGAAGCTCCCCGTACAGGTGTGGAAGCTTGCTAAAATATGGAATGAGATCTTTTCTTTTCTAAACAGAATATAATTCTTTATATTTCTTAAGAGCACGGTACACTTTGTTTTCTATAGACGTAGTAGAATGTTTTCCAAGTTTCTTATAATTTCCTTGATTCAAAAGCTCTTCTATTTTCTGACCATATAAATTGGTATTCAATATTACTGTAACACTTCCACTATCTGCGAGTAGAATCGTGGTTGTGTTATCTTTCAATGCTTTATTTTCTTCGTTTTCAAGATTAGGTTTCATCAGATATTTTTTGCTTCAGAATTTAATATTGTCTACAATTTTTAACGAACCTAATGTTATTTTCTTAACTACAGATTGTTCCATATTTTATATACTATTTGTAGGAGCGTTTTTTTCTTATATTTCAACATCTTTTATAACTTCAATTTCTATGTAGGCACAAAATTCGTATTATCCAACACCAAAACTAATTTATTACTTTGTGGCAATATAATTATAATTAAAAAAAAAAAACTGGAAATGAGGCCGATTATGCTAGAATTTTCCCGGGCCGCAGAATCTTTCCAATCCAGCCCTGTCCGTCATCCGTCAAAAATCAAAGCGAAACATTGCAGTCTGCAGTTCTACGTACTTACTATTTACATGTGTGGTGAAAGTAAATTGTTTTTAAGGCCCTTTTCATAATCAATTTTAACTATTATAATTAAATTAAAAGCGATATCTGTGTTGTGCTTTAAAAGCTGTTTTCTTATTATATTAATTGTTGTATTCAATTAATGTATAAATTGTTGTAATCAATCCTTGTTATTATTGTAACGAATTATAATTAAAAAGAAAATAATATTCATTATATACCGTTGACATTATTTCTAATTTAAAGTCCATAAACGATGATCGGATTATAATGAGGGCATAATGAACTATTATGCCTTCATATAATGCCCCGGTTTTTATAAATATGTTTATATTCACCGTATCCTAGCAATAAACAGTCCATAATACTTTAGTGAGACATAAATTTAATTTTATATACCGTCTAAGGGGTATATTTCTTAAAATATAGTAAAGTTTATATTTAGGTCATATTTAATTTTGAATTCACCATCGATAATGCAAATAAATATAGATTCGAAATGTCAATAGATATTAAAATATTTATATGTTCCACGTATAGAATTTGATCACACATATTAAGTTGCAAATGTATATCATTTGATATTGAATACACAGTTATTTGACATCTTTATAAGCAAATATCTAAGAAATATATTAAATCACCAACCTTATGTTCAATATCCTTAACGTCCTCCATTTTCAGCAAGTCTATCATATGTTTCAGTCATAACCACGGCAACACGAACACTGAATACACACATCATAATACGTTTCTATCAAAATATTTATTTCACAAAACTGTACTATTGTTTAAAATATAATATACAATATAAAATAACATCATAACAACAGTTTAAAATAACATAATTTTGTTAACAAAGTCACAGAAGCAAACAAACGTCATTGCAATACACTATATTGTTTACAACTAACAGCTGGTATCATAACAGACTTGTGGCTTCGCCGACCAATCAGAACGTGCAATTATCAAATATATTAACGGTGGGAACACTTTGAATTTTATTAAACCATTGAAAATAATTATTTTTCTGTTCTTATGTTATAAATTATATATTTTATTTAATTTTGCCTTATAAAGTCATCTTTATTTACCTGGATACGGGCCATTAAAGTTGTTGTTTTATAAACAATTTTATTTCGCTAGAGTTTTAAAGAATTTTATTTCACTAGCGGTTTTAAAGTGTCAACCAATATTGTTGGAATAAATTCAAATATTCAAGGTATACGCACTGTTCCGTCAAGAAGAAGAAGAATGTTATAATTTTGTGTAACGTATGTCTAATTTGATTCATTTCTTTGTCATATGACTCATATTGATTTCGTAATATCCTAACCTCTAAAACAGTATCAAAATTATTTATTTCAGTCTATTATAATAAAGGGTTTATATTCATAAACAAATTTATTAAATAATTAAGCAATAATTTACAAATATTGAACAATTTAAGAATTTATTTATATTTCATTTTTTCATCAACGAAGTCAATTCTTGTAGTTGCACGGCTTCGTTTATGCAGAAAATGTTACAGTTTTGAACACTTCCACTTTGAAAATTTACAGTTTTAGTAGCACTAACTAATTCGTTGTTTACGACTTCATATATCCATATTTTCAAAAATAATGAGACAAGCTTTCAACATCAATCAATAACTCCAGAGTGACGACGGCTTTAAATGCTTGAAATTTTCGGAAATGTAATTCAAAATAACAGCTTCGGTAACTTCACTTGAATTTTTTTGTGTTCTCCAGGTGCAATATTTTTGGTAATTTTTTTGTATATTTCTTTTGATTACTTGGGTAGTAAGTTTTCCATTATTGTATCTTCTTCCATTTTCAATTTCTACACAGATATTCGAGTACACTGCAGTGGCGTAGCTACCATGGGGGCAGCGGGGCAATTGCCCCCACGCTAGCTTTCTACAACGACATGGCGCCTTTTTTACTTACCAATATCACAAATTTAAATGATCATAATTGCATAATAATAGTAATTAGCTGCAAGTTATACTATATATTATCACATTATCATTAGCCCTGCAACATTGTAAATCGGAAAACTTTTTGACTCATTTTTATAATATGTATATGTATTTTCTACATACGCAGTACGTAGTAGTTTAGGTTTCTGACACTTGGTAGACCGAAGCGCGAACAGTCACGAATAACCTATATCTGAGTCTGAGTGCTGCACTGCTACTCTTGTTTGAGGTTAAAAAATAAAATAATTATAAGAAAGAATCATGTCTGGAAACAAAAAAATGTCTGGAAATGAAATATTGAAAAAAAGGCTTTTGAGAAAGCACAAGAGCATTCTCAAAATATTATAAATTTATTTTTATATATGAAAGATAAAGGTCAAAATATAGATAGGTAAGTACTACTATTTTCTGTTGAATTATAAAAAATGAAAAAAACATTTTTTTAAATTTTTTAAAAATGTAGATACATCATCAGCAAATATCACTAGCGCCTTTTTATCATTTCTTGCCCCCTCACAACTACTATACTAGCTACACCACTGGTACACTGTATAAACTTGTAGAGAATTTACTGTCGTTCTCTACGTTCCAATGTGGTTCCAATTTATTTATTTTTTTCCTGTAAACAATTCAACCCATGGCAACCACAGATCACTATGGCAACGCATAAAAAACACACTTAGCGCCTAGATACCCGTAAGCGATTAGCGACATTTCAAGCTTCTGATTTCATTTATAAAAATCTTACACTCAAATCGGAGAAGTTTATTATGGCAAAATTAAATAAACAGTTGTATTATACTCGCGGTTAAAATGAACGTTTAACTCGCTGCATTAAAACGCTCGCGTCCCGCTCGCGTTGTTAAATGTACCGCTTATTAAATATTCATTTAATCCGCATGTATAATAAATAACTATTAGCACTTAGATCATGTCAAATATGAATATGCCGTAGCTTTAAAGCAGTGAAATGAGTGAAATTCTGAAAATAAAGAATAAAGTTTCAAAACTAAAATGACATTTGAAAGAGTTACCGTATCAAAACTATTGTTTAAAAAATTTGTTGAATATAATACTGTATTGTATATGCAAAATTTATAAATTTCAATAAAATCTCTAGATAAATGCAGACTGGAATTTGCGCAATTTATTTCTCTTTCATTTCTGTAATCCGGTGTTAAATTTTTCCAGTTATTTTGTTCTGCATTTCTATAGCTCAGCAGGAACCACATAACTGTTCTTTAATCCGTGCGTCCAAAAAACGCTGAACATAAAGCCTTTTAAATCTGATTTAAATATCAGAGATTATCAGCCACAATGCGAAACTATGTATCAGAGTTCCTGCATCCGTCCGCTGATCTGATAGTACATCAGAATTTTAAATAAACTAAATGTTAAACTTCAAACTAAACATTGTAGAGTCTCTAATATCTATTTTGGAATAGTTTGCATCTTTTTCTTTTGAATGCATCAATGCAATGTCTCTCTTTATTTTGTTATTTAAATAGTTAATATAAAAATCTGATGTCCCTCTATTTGTACAGAGTGATCCAGAATGATTGAATGTCACATGACTTGAAAAAGTTCTGATTATGATCAAAATTATCTTTCACGGAAAAAAATTAGTATCAATTTACCGGCAATGTCAAATTATGTTTGCTATATTACCGACATTTGGAAAAGTTAGCACGGTGTATAAATATAGGCGATGTGCACATTTTGAGCGTCAGCGCTTCTAACGGCTACATTGACATTTTTGGTTACCCTATCAATTTTGACATTTCGAGAAAGTGATACAATTTACAATTTTATTTTGAGTTGTTGCTATTGTATATGAATATTATACATCATAGTATATTGAAATGAATAAAGAAAATATTTAAAATGCTATATATGTGATGTGACTAATTCAAAAAAGTCCAAATACCAGCGAAGCTACTGTGGCAGAAAATATATTTTTCTCATAATATGTGTGATTTCTGTAAACCATTTTATCATATTTAAATTTATATTATAATTTATAATATTAGTTAAATGTTATAAGCTGCACAATGCATGGAAATTGAAATTAAAAAGTTGGAAAACTTGAATGATTGGAAAGAAGAAAGTTTCTACATATCACGATATCAGTGGATATTCGTAATAAATGAAGAAGATTCTTCATTGAAAATATACCAGGATCTAAGCGGAATCAGTTGCACAAGCTCGGAAAAGAAAATACACTAAAAATACGAACCATGTGAATTTCTACCTTTAACATTAACATTACATGTACAAAATCTATAATAAATAGACGAATTATGTCCAAAATAGATTTCTATTACATACAACTGCAAGTATTATACAATTTTAAGACAATTTTCTACTTCTTGTATTATATCTTGTTGAAATATTAACTTAAGAAACACGTTTTTATATAATTCATTATTGCAATCAAACGACCATTGTTGGAATTTTATTTATACGATAAGTATCTTTTACAATGAGAAAACATGTATACCTAAAAGAATTTTTCATGTTAGTAGAATATATCTGTTGAAAAGTTATTTTCTTATGCATCTATTCCTCATATAATCTTCTAGGAAATTTATAAAATTTGATACTTCAATCGTTAATTTTGTAAGAATTATTACATCCCCCACTGCATCACATAATATTTGACGACTTCATTCGCATTTATTGCAAATATTTTATAAAATAGAAATTTCAAAACTATTCTGACATAAAACATAACCTTGCTATGTTTAATGAGTAACCAATTTTGCATTTTTCTCCGCTGTCGGCGCTGACTACATTGTGCACACCGCCTATAGGGCGCGAGCAGACACGTGATTCGAGCGACCTTGACGTGCTTGGAATCAGCTGATTTGTGTGCGCATGTCATTTTGACAAGAACAATGTCACGTTGACAGTATCAATGTTTTGACTTATTTTGATTTTGAACTGCTTTAATGTTATTATTTTACAATTTTTAGGCAGTAAAACATATGAAATTAAAAATAATAATATTTTAGCAGTTAAAAATCAAAATAAATCGAAACATTGGTCTTGTCAACGTGGCATTGTTCTTCTCAAAATGACATGCGCACACAAATCAGCTGATTCCAAGCACGTCAAAGTCGCTCGAGTCACGTGTCTGCTCGCGCCCTATAGAAGATGGGTCAACTCATCAAAAATATCCGTATTTACGAAGTTGGCATCCGCCAGATGTGTCAGCGTGTAAGATTAGAAATGTTCCCAACACATAGGTAACTGTCATCTGTCAATTTAAATTTAAATTGACATACGTTAATTAATTTTATGTAAATATTCGATAAAATGTACAAATATCGAAAATACTGTTTTGTTGAAGGTTGTAGATCAGCAATAACATCCAATAAAGAAACAATTCCGATTTACATCCTTCCTAAACATTGTGAATGCCTGACGGAAAGTTGTACCCTCTCCAGCTAATAAAATCCTTGGTACTAAAAATGGTATATGCCAAAAGCATTTCAAAAATGAAGATATTGTACAAGAATGCGAATCTGGAGACGTACTTATTTTAAAATTTTAAATTAAATATAACATGATGGCTTAGTGATAAATTCATTTTATCCATAATATATGTAGAAACAGTATTAATGCAAATTTAATAATCTTTAATTTTTATAATAATATTAATCTTTTTCGAAGAAAAACTATTTTGAGTTTCAAGTAAAGTGCCATTTCCTGTTAAAATCTAATGAGCTCTTTCCATAATAGAAAAAGGTCCAAATACAATAAGGTTTCAAAATTGTGTAAATGATAGTATTTGAGTTAGAGTGGAGGATCCACACATACATACACACACATACACACAAATATCATCGTTAAATGTTAAATTGGATTCTAGAGATCTTCTAAACGTGCTCACTTACCAAAATCTCGACATGAAATTTTTAGCACGATCCCTATACCTCCCTTACCAAGGGTAACGGAAGGTAAAAAGGTGATTATAATAATTATTAATATAAATGTAAATTTCTCAATTCTGGTGTAAATTATATGTTAACGTTTACTTGAAATCTTAGTCGTACAATATTTATTCTTACAAATTAGCAAAAAGCATATACAATGGACGTTTTCAATTTAACGGCTATCTCTTTTTATCGTTGCAAATTGTAAGAAAATGGCGCAAACAACTGCCAGTTGGGCTGTCAAACGAAACGTCAAAAATATTGCAGTCATTAAAATTCCTGTATTCTCAGTGAAAATTTGCATCGTTAGACATTTTAACTTCAATAAAAGCTTTTGTAACTTATTTCGGTAAGATTTTTTAAATTTATCTGAGATATTTTCACATTTTACGTCTAATTTTTTTAGAAACAAACGTCATAGATCTCATTTGTTCTTACTATGCGCAGATCTCCATTGCGCATATCTTCCATCTCTTTAAATTGAAAAGGTCTATTATGTTGTTAACAACAAAATATTAATATATGCTTTTACTTTAATACGGGCATAACATATACATATATGTATCATATCTGTAACTAATCCAATCTAATGAGTATCTCTTTGATTATATCCCTTCATTTAAATTTTGATTACAACAATAAAATGCTTATTTGCTGAAAGTAATCTAGTGAATGTATGTTCCTTTGTTTATATTGCTTCGTTAGTACATATCCCATCATTTAAATTTTGATTACAACAATAAAATTCTTACTTATTACAATAAAGAAAAATTGATTACAATAATGAAATAATAACACAAAAAAATGATTACAATAATTATATTGTATGTATAATTTTTAGGTTTAGCTACAACAAATTTTAATTAACAATTATTGCAACCTTCTGAAATTGCCGTCCCGCGGCTATGCCTGAGTTGCCTAATGCTTCCCGGTCATTTCTCTAATGTTAAATTATAAATTATTGTTTGTTTCATTGTTCCACACCACCCTACAATAATAACCATATTTCTTTCGTGCACAGCCCTCCCCTTTCTTTTGGAACTGTCCAGCTTTGTCTGGACCTCTCCGGAAGTATTTGGCGATGGCGCAACTACTTTATTAGCCCGTAAACCCAAACGATGTTCTTTTTCCGGAGTAAAAACTGACCGTGATCCTTCGGAGACGAAACGGAGACGGATCCACGTGCGTATACTTCGAATAAAAATTTACTGCGTCGTTCGGTAATGGTTATTTTATTGGGAGGTAGTGGATTGTTTAAGTAGTTTTGTTGGACATGGAGACGATCGAAGTAGATACTAGCTATGAGGTATTACAGTATATTATTGCTGCAAAAAAATTCAGTACCCGAAATGTTTTAATTTTGTAATTTATGTAATAATTAAATAACTACATATATCATCACTGCATATTATCGATTGCTAGGTGTGCCAATCTACTTTGTATAGTATTATTCTCGAAAGATGACTACTCAAGGTCATTTATGAGCCGTCTGGTATAATATTACTTGCCGATAATTTCAATGCATTTCCTACCCATAGACGTTCAACGCGAAATATTTATGGATATATGTAGAGTAGGAGATATACGTTGTATTATAAACTACTCTGCATGTGTAAAAATATAACTAAGAACGTTAAACTAGTATAACATGTAAAGCAAAATAATAAACACAAATGAATTTGGATCAGAGCGAAAACGGGAAAACACTTTTATTTATTTCGTATCTAACAACATTAAAACATTTTCATAGGTGTCCTGATCGAATTGTGTGATCGACACATGGTTGCTAGATGTAACTGTAACATATATTTTAAGTGAAAACATAATTCGTGAATAAAATCACCGGTGGCGGCGCTGTTATCAACCAAGATGTCGGATGATTGTAGGTACGTTCTATTGGTGTCAGAAATCTTCGTACTTCTTCTGGTAGAACATCAATGGTAGTTCTTTTGCGTCAAAAAAATCGAAATATTCCTACAAATCATTCCAACTTCAGGGTTGGAAGCGTTGGTAGGAAGACATATATATATATATATAGTGGAGATAAATTCAAAATTTTACTAGCCGACTGTTTAGAGTAGACTGTGCTCAACAAAAATACCTCCTTTACGTTTTTATTATTTAATATATTTTTATATAATTATAATCTCTGAAATATTTGCATAACAACATTTTGAAGATCCAAAATAAACATACAAAGTTATCTTTAGTTGTTAACTAACAATAACACATAACCACTGCCACTGTTCTATTGTATTTATTTTTTTACTTGACAGCACTTGACAGTTATTTGCTACGGAGCGTTCTACTGCTCTAACAATATTCTTATTCTAGTAGGAATATTTTTGACACCGATAGAACGTACCTTGTGATACTGTCATTTTCAAACCTACTTGTGTACATGTTAAAAACGCAGTTTTCAAGAGTGTTTTATTCTATTATTAAAATATTTACACAAGTTTTATTTTACTTACTGATAAGTTTGAAGATTAAGTTTCAATGTAATTATTTCAATTTTGTGCATGGACGTTTCAAAATTTGTTTATTTGCAGATAAATATGACAATGTTCTTGGAAAATAATCTTCACCTCTCATAAAGAGAATTATTTAAATTTTTAAATTCCAATAATTCTTCAAGGAATTTTAAGCAGAAAATAGAGCAAATGAAAAAATCAGGAAACTTTCAGTCATTAAATAGGAAACTGTAAAACAGGTTAAGGATGAAACAGATTTAAACTGGAAAGTAGTCTTCAAAAAATCTGATTTAGGTCAATACCTATGTATTGAAGTAGCGAATGAACACGTAAAATAGAAATACTAAAACAAAGACTTACTGTTCACAAACAATAACCAAATAAAATAACACTAGCCCAAATAGCGTTTTCAGTGAAGTACGACAACAAATAGTTCTTATTTTGCCACTAGATGGCTAAGGCTCAATTTTATTCGCAAATTGTAATTTATTTAAAAATAATTTTAATTAATGCTTTTCTCATAGTTTTATCATTTTCACCTATGTTTATACATAAAACAAAAAATATGGACTTGTCGTAAATCATAGAATAATAATTTTATTTAAATGTCAACATCACTGGATAAATATTAATGCAGAGGGCAGTGTAGTAGACAATAACATGTCTCTAAATCGTTGACATACGTCCCTATTATTTTTAGTGTATTAGAAAGCAATGCCAGCTTTACATATATCTATCACACCACATAAATTAAATAGACATACGTCAAATAATTTTTCTTTTTCTAATACAAAATGTTGCTAGGCTACTGCTATAAAGTGATGTGTATTCTTTCTTCGAACATATGACCTTGAATAGTCATCTTTTGTGAATAATAGTTTACACAGATTTCGGTAATAATGATGACGGTTACCAGGCGTCACTTCACGGGCACTCATTCAGCTACTCTATGCGTTTCCATATTTACTGTGAAATAGCATTATATTTTTGTAAATATTTTAATAATAAGTCATTAAATTAGGAGTATTTACATACTCTTCAATGCCAAATTAAATCATTTTTCTAACCATAACAAAAACTCCCACTATAGTCTTACGTGACAGATGATATTTGAAAATAGTATATTCTACAATAAGTAATGGAATGGTCCATTTTCCACACGAAAAAAAAGTTTGTGGTCCGAGCCGAAGGTGAGGATTACGGTTTTCGAGTAAACTTGTCTCTTGTCTCTAATTTCAGCCAATCAGAGAGGTCAAAACTATTCCCTATGCTCCGCAATACTGAATGGTTTAAATGGAACAAGGTATAGTAATATCGTGGAAATAAATAGTAGTTAATTGGTTAAACAAATAAATAATGTTAATGTTATCTAGTTAATTATAGTTTTAGTCTTAATTAGTTTTTAATAATTGTTTAATATTAGTAATAGTAATTTTCATTATAGTTTAATAAATACAAATTTTAATTAATAATTGTCTAATATTTACACTTCACCCAAATAAATAAAAACGTTACAATATGTTTTGTCCTCGGTTTTGTCCGTTCAGTGTAAATCATTGTTACAACCACAAACTGGTACCCGGTAGCTTTATGTTTGCCAAGATGATTGTATCAGGAGCAGTGTTGTAGCAGATCAATTTATAAAGGATCTAGACCAAGATCAAGATCTTTACAATTAATATGTTCTAGATCAGATTATAGGTCAATTTCTGCGACCGGATCTTTTTTTCAGATCTGATCAGGAATTTGGGATCTATTTTTCTTAGATCATAAAAAGATCAGTAACGATTTTCAAATTATTTTTATGTCTGATTAATTAAATAGAAATGTAAACAGTAAATTAATTTAAAAGGGAATACTTAGCCGTGTGCTTTACACATAGGAAGAAAAATTAGATACATAGGTACGTAGTTTTATTTATGCTGAATTAACGAATAAAGTACAAAAAGAAACAAAAATAATAATTTTAAACATTTGAATTGTTGAAATGTAATAAATTAAGACATGCCATATTAAATAAATTACAACCCACTTGTATTTAATTTGTTCTTGGATTTTCTGGTTTCAAATTTTTGTATTTTTTGTTTCTTCATTTGACATGGCCTAAACTGGTACAAAAATAATAATTTTCGTCTTTTCCAAGTTTATTCAAGTTTCCCGTATATTCCCGTATATTTGATCTATTTCTAGATCATAGATTCTATAGTTCTTAGATCTAGATCCAGATCAAGATCTGAATATATAAAAGGATCTATATCAGATCAAAAACCATACTAAATGAACTAGATCAGTGATTCAGATCAAATGATCTAGATCAGTCACAACACTGGAGTAGATACCGATCAAAACCAGTCGAGAAAAATATGACCTTGCCCGGATTCGAACCGAGATTCGAACCCACGATCTCTGGGTCCAGAGTCTAGCACTCTACCACTATGCTGTCCCGCCGTCTCCCTTATTGAATATAATATGAAGTATTCCTTCTCCACCTAAATACGTTGTGTGACAAAGTCCTTGGTCCTTGACATATCCTTCGCTATCTGCATAGCCCTGACTGTCCTTCCATCTGCCCAGCGGTCAGCCCTATTTTTTAGACGAGTTTTTGTAGCGCATTCAGGATGTTTTATGTACTCCTGACCCTGGAAATTGATTTAAAAAAATATATATCTCCTTTAGTCTGACATTTATTTCACTCGTAATCCGCTTTAAAAAGAATTTAAATGTAAATGTTTTTTCTGCCTTACAGACGAAATATGATATGATACGGCAGATATGAAAATGGAATTTTTGAAATCACTTGTTCAAAAATAAATTACCTTTGGTTTTCTCATATTTTTACCTCCCGCTACCTAGGTATAGGATTTATGCTAAAAATCGCATATCGAGATTTTGGTAAATAACCACGTTTTATGATCCCTAGAATCCAATTTTAACATTTTCACGATGATGTCTTGTGTATATGTGTGTATATAAATGTATATATATATATATATCCTAAATGGTGACATTGACTGTATGTACATCATCAATAAACTATCAATTCAAGTCAATAGATTATCGTCGAGAAATAAAGCAGTGTTTCACTTAAAAACAGCCAAATCAAACATCTTATCTAAATCCCCCATACATCATATGGTTAGATCATATAGTGTTATTGAAAGTACCATTGACATCTTCCACAACTCTGTCCGCGATATTAAGAAATGCACTACCTTTTTTTAACTACGTTCTCTCCTTACCCTAGAATTGGGCCTGCGCCTGTTGGGTACTGTATTTAATAATAATAATAATAATATATATATATATATATATAGGGTGGTGACTTGGACGACGCAGCATAGGGGATTTAATGATAAAATCTTAATGTGCATTTATTTGCTCCCCTAATTATTATAGAGCAAAATTGTATTTAAGTTTTTGTTACAGAAAAAAATACTGCACCGAATATGCTATTGTTTATAATTTTTCAATATCCGGAACCGTAAAAATAGTCTAAAACATCAATAACATTTTTGCAAAAATCATTGATGCCATGGAACAAAAATTTAAATAAAAGCGCAAACATCTGTCGCTACTTAAAGAAATCTTAAATTTGGTTCTGGTCTCGTCAAACTACATTGTTGTACTCAACAACTATTACATCGTTGTCATCAACTACAATAAAGATGTTTTCATTTTCCTCGTTTTAAACAAAAGTGCAAACATCTGTCAAAGATTCTTGACGTTTAAAATTATTTTCAAAACAAGAATAAAGAAAACAACTTTATTGTAGTGTTGATGACAACAATGTAATAGTTGATTACAACAATGCAATTTGACGAAAACAAAATTTAAGATTTCTTTAAGTAGTGACAAATGTTTGCGCTTTTGTTCCATGGCATCAATGATTTTTGCAAAAATGTTATAATTGTTTTTGACTATTTTTACGGTTCCGGAAATTGAAAAATTATAAACAATAGCATATTCGGATGCAGTATTTTTTCCTGTAACAAAAACCTAAATACAATTATGCTCTAAAATAATTAGGGTAGCAAATAACTGCACATTAAGATTTTACCATTGAAACCCCTATGCTGCGTCGTTCAAGTCACCCCCATATATATATATATATATATATATATATATATATATATATATATATATATATATATATATATATATATATATATATATACAAGGTGGTGACAAGGTGGTGACTTGAACGACGCAGCGTAGGGCTTTAAACAAACAAAACGCAGTTATCCAAACTAACAGATAAATGTCACTATCAAAGAACTAATCATTTCAAAAAAATATTAGTAACGTTTTAAAAAGAAAAAAAGTAAATACAACAATAGAAAAGGAATTCAATACAGTTTCTAGCATAATTAAATATGTAGGTATGTATTTCGATTAATAAAAATTAACGATTCACAAAAATGTTTAAGCTAATCCTCGTTTTTGGTTTAGTAGTAACAATAACCACGGCACTTGTTTTCTCTTTTCTAGTTTTCATAAATTATTTATTAACGTCAAACGTCAATTTGACATATGGAAAATAAATTCCGTATTATTTTGTAACTATTTTCATCATAATATACCTTTAGATAAGTTTCTCATTTGAATAACATTCATTATTTAATTTATTTCTTTTCCATAAGTCAAATTGACGTTTAACGTTTATAAATAATTTATGAAAATCAGAAAAAGAGAAAACAAATGTCATGGCTATAGCTACTAATAAACCGAAATTTTAAAATTTCTTTTTAAAATTGTGAAGAAACTAGAAACATATTGAAAAATGTTAGAACCGTTTTATATACAACTTTTAAGTCTGTACTGTAATTTGCACTCTGCAGTTTTTGCCGTAAAACTTTCGCGTCGCATTTTTTGCTCAGAAATAGTCCTTTCGCTTCGGTATCAGAAAAAATATATTTCGTATTAAAAAATAGAATAAGCATGTACAATTACTATAAAAAAAATTTATGTGATTTGTCATTTTCATAATTGTGATCAAATATTCTTTATTATAAGTTAAAATATTTTACATAAATTAAGGAACTTGGCAATTTATATTATAATAGCTATTAGACAAGGATGCAATGTACATATTGCAGCTAGTAATGGTGTACAGACTACAGAGGTTAACCACCTAAAATCGATTGTTAGTGGTTTGAACTAACTAACCACTACAAATAATAGTAAAACAAAATTGCGTAGTTACGTAAATAAATTGTGCAAGACACTAATGTTTAAAGAAACCGTAATAAGTTTTTAAATAGAAAAACGTAACCCGTAAACGGAAACATTATATTTTTTTCTAATTTGGACATATCATTGTTTACTGTTAATACAGTGTTCTAAAATCGTATGGAAAATAAGAGATTTTTGTGAAAAAATTATGGAATTCAGCAGGACATGAACCCATGACTCCAGGACATTGTTATGACTAGTAAGAAGTTCCAATGTTCCAAAATAGTATCTCTTTACCTAAAGGTGATTGGTTTACTTCATAACTTTGTATTATGAGACTAGGGTACATAAATAAAAAATCAGATGTGGCCAGCACATTACCTTCCGTCAGTTCTATACATTTTGAACAAATTTCACACAGAAAGTTTCTTGCAAAAGATTCCATATTTCCAGTACATTACCTTTAGTCAGTTCTATGTATTCTGTACAAATTCTATGCAGAAAGATTCTATATTTCCAGTAAAATTATAACACAAACATACTATGTCAATTGCACTTGACACTGACATCTGTCAATCAGAATTTTCTAGTGGATGTTTCCATGTTTATAGCACTGCTGGCTGCTTTATGAAATTTAATTTTGAATATGAAGTATAAAATGTAATGAAATCGTATAGAAAACAAAATATTCTTTAATATTTATAATAATATTAAATATGAAAAAATGATATTACAGCGTTTTTTCAAAAAAGACTTACAATCTTCAAATTAGAGTACTTCCGGTCGACCAATGGGGTCCGGTACTAAAAAAAGTTGCATATATTTTGTCATATTATGAAAATATGACTAATTTAATATGATTTTGTACCAAAATATCTTTAAAATATAAAACATTTCATTCATAATTTTAATAAAATCGATTTGCACTATAACGATATGACGTCACAACTGTATTTTTGTATCACTGTACCAAGCGAAAAGGATATAATTTTATATTATTCATAACTTCTGAAAATAAAATCCATATTTATTTAAAATCTTTATAACAACAGATATTTCCTTTGACAAGGTACAACTATAGTTTTCTGAAAGTGACAGCTGTCACTAGTTAACCCTCCTTGACATAAATTTTTGTCAGAAATATTGACATTGACAGATATAAACAACTTTAGTCAGTAGGCGAAGTAAAATTGCAGATATGACGTCACAGAAAATTTATTAAATTTAAAAAAAATAATATTTGAAAAACTATACACATTTGGAAAGTGTAACAAACGCTAAAATTCATCATTTTATTAAATCTTTCAGAAAAAAAATAAATTGAAAAATGAGTATTATAACCAAAATCTAATCAGCTTTTCATATGGATGTAAAGAAGAGGAATACGCAAAAATTATAATTTTTGGAAAAGTGGTAGTGGAGTTATGCGATCCGAAAGAATCGTTACACACATATATACATACAATACATCCATCCATCCATCCATACATACATAGAGACATCTTCGCCTAAAACGTACTTATTCATTAAAAACTCATCATCGAATTTTTTGACCAAAGACAATACTTACCTTCTTTACCTAAAGGTGACGGAAGGTGGAAAACGTAACTATACATAATCATAAAAAATTGTGTATTATTTTGGCCATTAAAACAGATTAAAAATCGAATTTACTTTAAGGTCACATTAAAGGTGCATTTACAAATGAAAATTAGGTTTAGATTTATGGTTTATACTTTAGATTTAAAGACTTTGGCCACATATTATGTAATGACTTCATTCACACTTCAGAATTTAGGGTCTCTAAATCCAAATTATAAAGCTAAACATTGCAAGGTCCAAACTTTAGGTTTATGATTTAGTTTGACGTCACAAATTTCACCAATGAGAGCGAGTCTGAAATGATATAGATATATACACCCATCTTTATTTTTTTATTGTCATAACTTAATTGCTGAAATATAACCAATAATGCCAAGCGAATGATAGTTTCACGGCGCACAGGTAACTTGTTCAGTACTGCTCTACCGATATTTTAATCTTGTTTTTGAAGCATTTATACAGAACCATAAACCTAATTTTCATTTGTGTATGCACCTTTAAAAGCAGTAAAAAATGATTATTTCGATTTAAATGAAAACACAAAATACATTCATTCATAAGAAATATAATTAAAACTATCTCTTTTAAAACCACACTTCAATAAAATATCCTTCCTTGAGAACGTTCCATACTAAGAAATATTATTGCTTGCATCATTACTCCAGGTCTTCATCAGACGACTTGGGAATACTCGAAAGACTAATCTCGTTACAGTTTACTTAATAAAAACAAAATGCGATCGGCAGACGCTACCGTATACATAAAAACGAATTGATAAGAGAGAAATAAAAATAGCTGTTATTGGAGCAACTAACAAGCTTCGAAACAGAAATTCGAGGGCTAAGCATCGTTTCCAAGCGGTGAATTTATTCCCGAAATCCCTACACGCACGTATTATGGTTATTTCGAATAAATTCAGATCCATTTTAACATAGGGCTGTGAACCACTTGAAATGAAATATTTAAGAAAACTAGTAGAAGTAACACTAAGGGCCACTTTTACAATCATTAGATAAACCTCGTATAACGCTATACCAGGTATAAAATTGGAAATTGTATTTTACAAACCTCGGATAAACCTCAGATAGAATAAACACCAGTATTTCTTATCCCATGGAAATCGGTCGTATAAACTATTATTCACGAAAGATGACTATTCAAGGTCATTTGTGAGCCGTCTGATATAATATTACTTGCAGATAACTTCATTGCATTTCGTTTGCATAGGCGTGCAACATGAAATATTTATGGACACATTTTAACTGAAAAAATAAGAATAATTCATTTGAAAATTATGTTTCTTTCTAAATAATGCCTTTCTGAAAGATTTATGTTCTTCACTTATATTTTTAAAAAATACAAAAACATAGACTTAACTTATAAACAAAGGAATAATAATTTGATTTAAACGTCAACGCCAGTGGGTAAATATTAGCACAGAGGGCAGTGCAGTAGATAATTAGGTATCTGTAATTCTACGACATATGTCATTATTATTTATAGTGTGTTAGAAAGTAATGCCACTATTTACGTATATCTGTCACACCACATAAATGAAATAGACATAGGTCAAATAATATTTCTCTTTCTAAGATCCAAATTTTGCTAAGCTACTGCTATACAGTGATGTGTATTCTTTCTTCGAACAAATGACCTTCAATAGTCATCTTTCGTGAATAATAGTGTAAACGTCGGATAACTTTATCCTTGGTTCTTATGGTTACCACGTAAACACAAATGATGTGTTGTTATTCATACGTTTGACATATGTCAATAAGGTATTTCATCATCACTCTCAGAATCAAAAACATCGTTTATATCATCTAACATCGTGAAAAATGTAAATTAGAAGGCAGAAATAATAACAATATTGAAGAAAAATAGTCTAACAAGAAGATAATGTTATTGTATCAATACCAACCTAAAGTGATTTAACGTAATTCCTGGTATAACTATCTGATAGATAAGAATGCATTGTAAAAGACAGTCTTGTTTATCGAAGGTATAGTTGCTAAGATAAAGTTATACCTCCGATAGCTATACCATAGTTTATCCATCAATTGTAAAAGTGGCCCTAAGAGATAGAATCAGAAATTTTATTTTATTTTAAGTATACACTACCCAACAGGCGTAGCCCAATGAGAGGGTATGAATAATAAAGAAATACATACAAAATATATAAATTTGGTTACATCAAAAATATTGATTAAATCCATATACTAAAAATCTGGTGTGGCCAACATAATACCTCCCGCCATTTACAGCCCGAGTAACAAAAAAGATTAAGTTAATCCTTATTTTTAGATTAGCGAATTTTACTCTAATTTTGACAGTTTAATTCTTAAAATATAGTCTAATCTAATCCAAGAACTACCTTTTTTTAAACCTCTTAACAGGATTAAATTCCAATTACACAGTAGGTTCACATTCACACACATCCATGCCTTAGTGGGTTTCGAACCCAGAGCCCCGAGCGCACTCATGACGTATGAGGCGTAGCTCTAACCATTGGCCCCCGGAACAATAATAAAATGAAGATTACATTTTAAATACCGGGATAGAATAGAATTCACTAATCCAAAAATAAGGATTAGCTTAAATATTTTTACGAATCGTTAATTTTTTTATCTAAATACATACCTACATATTTACTTATGCTGGAAACTGTATTGAATTCCTTTTCTATTGTTCTATTTACTTTTTCCTTTTTAAAACATTACTAATATTATTTTGAAATGATTAGTTCTTTTATAGTGACATTTATCTGTCAGTTACATACATTTGAATAACTGTTTGTTTAAAGCGTAGGCTCTGGGATTTAATTACAAATTTATCCGTAAAATATATACAAAAAGTATTAATGCAAATTTAATAATCTTTAATTTTTATAATAACATTAATCACGAAAAAATAACATTTAAAGGTATTTTTCGAAGAAAAACTATTTTGAGCTTCTTGTAAAGTGCCATTTCCGGTTATCCGATTTTCACCAAAATCTAATGGGCTCTGTCCAATACAGAAAAAGTTCGAAATACAAGTGTCACAGATATTATTTTGCGTAAGATTATTTTTATTAAATTTATTATGTTTTGTCTCTAATTAGCTATTTAGGTACGTAACCGATGCTGTTGGATAAGAGCTACATTTAATGATACTGGTATTCACGTATTTTATTTCAGTTTATTTCTAGATTTCAGTGTAAGAACATCGATATTATAGTGATTCAGGTGAGAGAGTTAATCTAGCGTGTGTATGATTGTGAGTGTGCATGTGAGCAGTACTGGGTACTGTAGTGGCCGCATCGTGTGAACCCGAGGGTCGCCAACGGTAGCAGCAGGGAAGGCTGTAGTGACCCACATCTGGTGTCGCCAACGGCAGCAGCAGTTAGGGCTGTAGTGATCTGATCCAGTTGGTTAAGAGGAATGTCTCCGGATCACCACCGAAGCGGCAGTGGTTCCGTAGTGGCCGCTCGTGTGAACCCGAGGGTCGCCAGCGTAGCAGCAGGGAAGGCTGTAGTGACCCACATCTGGTGTCGCCAACGGCAGCAGCAGTTAGGGCTGTAGTGATCTGATCCAGTTGGTTAAGAGGAATGTCTCCGGATCACCACCGAAGCGGCAGTGGTTCCGTAGTGGCCGCTCGTGTGAACCCGAGGGTCGCCAGCGTAGCAGCAGGGTAGGCTGTAGTGGCCCGCATTCTGTGGTCACCAGCGTAGCAGCAGTTACGGCTGTAGTGATCTGATCCAGTTGGTTAAGAGGAATGTCTCCGGATCACCACCGAAGCGGCAGAGGGTCCGTAGTAACTAGCGGTACTGCCCGTAGTTGCCAACATGTGTGTACGGTGTGTGAATGCCTGAACCTTTTGTAAATGATTGCCTCCTCACTGAGTATTTCTCATGTGTTAATTCTTTTACAGAAATAATCACGGCGTGAAGGAGGATTCCGCGTGACTGGGTTCGGCCAGGCGACGGTCATCTAGATTTGTTATTATTTTTGTATTAATACTGTATATACCGGTTTGGGTGATAAATGTGTTTTAATATTCTAATTTTCAGCGCTAACATTTACTCTTCATTTATAACACAAGATTTCAAAATTTTCTGAATGATAGTATTTGAGTTAGTGGAGGATCCACACACACATACACACAGACATCATCGTGAAAATGTTAAAATTGGATTCTAGGAACCTTAAAACGTGCTCGTTTACCAAAATCTCGATATACGATTTTTAGCACGATCCCTATACCTCCCTTACCAAGGGTAGCGGCAGGTAAAAATTACAGGTATTGAGTTGATTTCGTTATTCATTATACGAATTAAAGAATATGTGAACTCTCTCAAAAAAATTATTACTTAATTGACTCATACACATTATTGGTGATTGTAAAAAAAATATTTGTTCTTGCAGCAGGCACATAGAAAAGATTTCGTGATCTGGTTTGAATTGTAGGAGCAAGAAAATCAAGGGTACTTAGGCAATACGGGTCATCTATAATGCTGTGAATAAGTTTAAAAAGATACATGAGTGTATTGAAATTTCTTCTATGAAAAAGAAACTTAAAATCAAATATAGTTAGTAAGATTTCATAGGAAACCCTATAATCAGTAAATAGTAAATAGAACCATAGTTATATGGAATGGATTTTAATGCAGTTTCTAGTATAAGTAAATATGTAAGGATGCATATTTAAATTAATGAAAATTAAATAGCGGAAGGTGTTGTGTTGGCCACATCAGATTTTTTAATAAACTAAAAAGATTAAACTAAATGAACTTGTCATGTTAGTTTATATTTAGAAAAAAAATAGGGCGTTGGCGTTATCACATTTATAGTGCTTTATATTGTGCCATTAGTCATCAAATACTGTTTATTAAATTCGAATGAATATTCTGTTCCATAAACTTGCTAACAAAAGCAAACAATATTAGTTTTTTCAAAACACTAATGAATTTACATCGTCCATTATTACATATTTTATTGGCGCAATGTGTTCATAAAAATACTTAATTAACACTGTTATGAAAACCGGGTTTTACTTTAGGCTAAAATCGATAGTCCTGCTTTTGTGTGAATTTCAATTCGTCACATAAATGAACAACAACAAAAAATATTTACAAAATGCCAAATAAATTGCTAAAACGAATACAGCTCGATGATTGAAAAATTATTTAGACATGAATACATAGAACAACTGCTACGTTATTAAAAAATAATATCTAGTAATAGTTAATACGTACGAATATGGTTTTTGAAGGGTTGGTTTTATAAACGTCCAGTTTAATTTACTTCCAAACTAAATTTAACTAATTGAATAAATTCAAATCCGATTTTGTTCTTCTGATATTAAAATTATTGCTGTCAAAAAAATCTGATGTGGCCAGCACATAACCTCTCGCCAGATATTTTACCTGGTTGTACGCAAAAAACGAAAAATATTTTTAAATACAAATACATATATTTATGTCTCACTACAAAATAATTCTCACATATATTTGCAAAATCTATAAATTATGTACAATACATACATTTTCTTTATATTCAATGTCTTGAAATTTTCTTTTTCTACTTTCCTTTTCTTTTTCTTTATATTCTTCATTTTTTACCCAAATTCCCTTTGTATTCTTTTTTACGTATATTAGGTACGTTCAAAAAGCCCAGCAAAACAAGCAACCGGAAGTAAAATTTGTTGAACGACTTTGCTAGCCTAGCATTTGCTTGATTTGCTCGCAAGCAATCCAAGCCACAATTTTCTCGCTTGCTTTGCTAAGTGTCAAATATATTGGCGGGAAATACAAATTTTACATACATGAAGTTAACTTGACTGACTCTATTACTTTATATGGTCTGTGTCTATCAACCACATGTAAAAAGGCTTTGAGAGTTTTATGATGGATGTTTATAACATTATTAAATTTGAAATATTTTGTTATAGTCAACATAGCTTGTTCCAAATTAATCCCACTATCTGAAAATAAATATATAAATTCATTTTCCATATTTTCGCAGACCAAGAAAGAGATACGACAGATACACAATTATAGAATGTTATATTTGACATCTATATACATTTCCCGATGACAGTTGTGGATGACATTTCGTCATATAGCTAGCAAATCGTTCAGCGAACTAAGCAACAAGTCTCGTTTGCTTACCAAGCATTTGCTAGATTTGCTTACTTCAATGGCATACAAATACTTTTGACAGTGACATTTATGTGTCAATTACAAACATTTGAATTTCTTGCCTTGGAATAGTTTGATCTGAGATTTTTTACATCAAATTATTTTATATGCATTTCTTTATCTCTAAATCTATAGAAGATATAACAATGAATTTATATTTATCGAATAACGAATTTAACGTTCTTTAATATTTACATAAATGTTCGATAAATAATATTTAGATGATTTTTTTTACTACTTCCGGTTGTCCAATTGTTACCAACTCTTCCCATTATTGTTAGATTGAGGAATCCGTAGTTAAAAATGTCTTAAGTCTTATAGTATTTGAGAAATCGTGAATCTAACATCCACACACACACCCACAGACACACACACCCACACACACACCCACACACACACACATGCACGCACGCACCCCCTTCCCACACACACACACACACACACACATACACGCACGCGCACACACACACACACACACACACACACACACACACACACACACACATCCACACACACACACACACACACACACACACATCCACACACACATACGGACATCATCGTAAAAATGTTATAATCGGATTCTAGGGACCTTAAAACGTGCTTATTCACTAAAATCTGGATATGCGATTTTTAGCATGAATACAATACCTCTCTTAGCGAGAGGTAAAAACGCGTTATATTTGTTCATTTCATTACGTTTGTTTCACCAAGGCCGTTCCTAGAGGTACTGCCACCGGCGTGCAATATATAATTCGCCGCTCCTAACTGATAACTACACAACAATTCACAATTTTTACTATTTATAATACTTTATTCATACAAACGAGGTGCTACCCAAAATATCCAAGAATTATTTTCTGGCGGTCGGTAAGGCGCTAATTTCGACTTCTCCCATTAAGTGCTTTCACTAGACACCCTTGTGGATCTATTGCCCAATTGTCGTCCTTGGGGAAACATCTGACGGGTCAGTGTGATTTATACCTCCCGCTTCCCTTGATAAGGAAGGTATAGGGATCGTACTAAAAATCGCATATCGAGATTTTGGTAAATGACCACGTTTTAAGGTCCCTAGAATCCAATTTTAACATTTTCATGATGATGTATGTGTGTATGTGTGTGTGGATCCTCCACTCTAACTCAAATACTATCATTCAGAAAATTTTGAAACTTTGTATTTCGACCATTTTCTATTATGGAAAGTACCCTTTAGATTTTGGTGTAAATGGGATAACCGGAAATGCCACTTTGCATAAGGATCAAAATAGTTTTTCTTTAAATGTTATTTTTTCGAGATTTTAATATTATTATAAAAATTAGAGATTATTAAATTTTCTACAGATTTGCATTAATACTTTTTCAATATATTTTATGGATAAATTTATAAAATTATCTATAATTTAAATCCCGGATACTACACTTTAAACAAACAAAACTCCTTGGTTTCGCAGTTATTCAAATGTATGTAACTGACAGATAAATATCACTGTCAAAGAACTAATCATTTCAAATTGATAACAGTAACGTTTTAAAAAGAAAAAAGTAAATAGAACAATATAAAAGGAATTCGATACAGTTTCCAGCGTAAGTAAATATGTAGGTATGTATTTAGATTAATAAAAATTAACGATTTACAAAAATGTTTAAGCTAATTCTCATTTTTGGATTAGTGAACTCTATTCTATCCCGGTATTTAAAATTTAATCTTCATTTTATTATAGCTCCGGTGGCTCAATGTTTAGAGCAACGCCTTATGTCATGAGTGCCCTCGGGGCTCTGGTTTCGAATCTCACTAAAGGCATGGATGTGTGTGAATGTGAACCCACTCTGTAATTGGGATTTAATCCTGTTGAGGGGTTTAAAAAAAGGTACTTACTTGGATTAGATTAGACTATATTTTAAGAAATAAACTGTAAAATTTGCTAATCCAAAAATAAGGATTAACTTAATCTTTTTTTGTGTGGCTGTAAATGGCGGGAGGTATTGTGTTGGCCACACCAGATTTTTGCTATTAGTAGCTCTCTTATTAGTGATATTTTAATTATATTAATAGAAAATTTTATATGCATATTTCTCTATAAAATCATTATGTGAGAGTATGATAATATTATATCACTGAATTCAGAATAAAATCCTCTAACTAAAAAATAAATAAAAAATATATGATCCTATTTAAAATAACAACGTTGGTACGCACAGTTTGAAAACCACCGGTTGAAAAAAATTAATTTTATGCTCATTAAAATAGTCTAGTAAAATAGAAACTGTTTCCTAATTTAACCGACCTCGTAGCTCTTATAGTTCTCAAGATAGTTTACCACTTAAAATTAACACCTGTATATATATATATATATATATATATATATATATATATATATATATATATATATATATATATATACTATTATTCACGTAAGATGACTATTCAAGGTCATCTGTTCAAAGAAAGAGTACACATCACTTTACAGCAGTAGCTTAGGCAACATTTTGTATTAGAAAGAGAAAGATTATTTGACCTTACATCTATTTAATTTATGTAGTGTGACACATATACGTGAATAGTGCCATTACTTTCTAACACACTATAAATAATAATGACGTATGTCGTAGAATTACAGATACCTAATTATCTACTACACTGCCCTTTACTAATATTTACCCAGTGACGTTGACGTTTAAATCAAATTATTATTCCTTGGTTTAGAGTTAAGTTTAGGTTTTAATTTTTTTAAATATAACCGAAGAACATAAATCTTTCAGAAAGGCATTATTTAGAAAGAAACACAATTTTCAAATAAATTACTCTTATTTTTTCAATTAAAATGTGTCCATAAATATTTCATGTTGCACGCTTATGTATACGAAATGCAAAGAAGTTATCTGCAAGTAATATTGTATCAGTCAAATGACCTTGAATAGTCATCTGTATATATATATATATATATATATATATATATATATATATATATATATATATATATATATACCGGGTGTCTTAGGCCGACCGACACATGGGCGATTAACATGTAAAATTAGTTAATTGTGAATAGTATCTCCCCAGTGCAAGATATTAAGATGAAATTTTGCATGCTTATCCGGGGATACTATTTCTATGGATTTCAATTCAAATCAGTCAATTTACAAGTGTAATATTAGAATAAATTAAGAAAAATTGTAGAAGTACCATGAATGTTATTCATATCTTGAAAATAATAGTATCTAAGCAACAGCTCTGATAGAGTAGGGGTAACGTGCGCGCTTCACAATTTAGAGAGTCGGGTTCGAAACCAACCGACAGCAATATTTATTTTTTAATTTTTTCTTTTCAAAATAATTTTTATTATTAGTATGTTTTTAATCTTTTATTAATATTTAATTTAATAAAGTGGATACATTGTACGTAACAAGATTTATTTATTTAAAAAATATTTTATTATTTGCTTTATTGGTTTATTATAAATTAAATTTCTTCAAATTATAGTTAGCCATTTTGAATATTTACTATAATTTTTAAATTTTAATGTTGTAATTAGTAGGTACGATTTAATATTTTTTAAATAAATAAATCTTGTTACGTACAATGTATCCACTTTATTAAATTAAATATTAATAAAAGATTAAAAACATACTAATAATAAAAATTATTTTGAAAAGAAAAAATTAAAAAATAAATATTGCTGTCGGTTGGTTTCGAACCCGACTCTCTAAATTGTGAAGCGCGCACGTTACCCCTACTCTATCAGAGCTGTTGCTTAGATACTATTATTTTCAATATATGAACAACATTCATGGTACTTCTACAATTTTTCTTAATTTATTCTAATATTACACTTGTAAATTGACTGATTTGAATTGAAATCCATAGAAATAGTATCCCCGGATAAGCATGCAAAATTTCATCTTAATATCTTGCACTGGGGAGATACTATTCACAATTAACTAATTTTACATGTTAATCGCCCATGTGTCGGTCGGCCTAAGACACCCGGTATATATATATATATATATATATATATATATATATATATATATATATATATATATATATATATATATATATACGAGGTGTGTTCAAAAACTATCGCGAATTTTGAATTTTCGCGGGTTACGTATATTCGAATTTCGATCTTTTTGTGGCTTTATGTTGGTACTCATGTCTCTCACTTATGTCGACAAGCTCGGCCATTTTGAATGTTCACTTAATTGTTGACAGCTGCTTTGCTTGCACGTGTTTTGGATCGTCTTCGATTTTTACCTATTCAAAAAAATGGAACAAAGAACCTGTATCAAATTTTGTGTGAAAAACGAAATTAAGTGCGCGGATGCATTCCGAATGTTGACTGTGGCATACGGAGAAGCTACCTTGGACCAAAGCAACGTTTATCGGTGGTACAAAATGTTCTCAGAAGGCCGAGAAGATGTGAACGACGAAAAGCGTGCCGGACGCCCGAGCACTTCAACAACAGACGAAAAAATTAATGAAGTGGAGAAAATGATATTGGCCAATCGTCGAATCACCGTTAGAGAAGTTGCTGAGGACCTAAACATATCGATTGGCTCGTGCCATTCGATTTTTATCAATGATTTGGGCATGAGACGGGTCGCCGCGAAATTTGTACCAAAATTGCTCAATTGCGACCAAAAACAGCATCGCATGAACATTGCTAATGAGATGTTGGACTCTGTCCGCGACGACCTAAATTTGCTCCAGAGGGTCATAACTGGTGACGAATCGTGGGTTTATGGTTATGACGTGGAAACCAAAGTTCAATCATCTCAATGGAAGCTGCCGCACGAACCAAGACCGAAAAAAGCGCGCCAAGTTCGGTCGAATGTGAAAGTTTTGCTGACAGTTTTCTTCGATTGCAGGGGCGTGGTGCATCATGAGTTCTTGCCACAGGGTAGAACGGTCAATAAGGAATATTACCTGCAAGTTATGCGCAATTTGCGCGAAGCAATCCGCCAGAAACGCCCGGATTTGTGGAAGAACAAAAATTGGCTTTTGCACCACGATAACGCCCCTGCTCACACATCGTTGCTTGTGCGCGACTTTTTAGCCAAAAACAATACACTAATGATGCCGCAGCCACCGTATTCCCCAGATCTGGCCCCCTGTGACTTTTTCTTGTTCCCTAAACTGAAGAGGCCCATGAAAGGACGACGTTACGCTACGCTTGACGAGATAAAGACGGCATCGAAGGAGGAGCTGAACAAGATAAAAAAAATGATTTTTTGAAGTGCTTTGAAGATTGGAAAAACCGTTGGCACAAGTGTATAATATCTCATGGGGATTACTTTGAAGGGGACAAAATAGATATTCATGAATAAATAAATAATTTTTGAAAAAACACAAAATTCGCGATATTTTTTGAACACACCTCGTATATATATATATATATATATATATATATATATATATATATATATATATATATATATATATATATATATATATACTATTATTCACGAAAGATGACTATTCAAGGTGATTTGTTCGAAGAAAGAATACACATCACTTTATAGCAGCAGTTTAGCAACATTTTGTATTAGAAAGAGAAAGATTATTTGACCTTATGTGGTGTGACAGATATACGTAAATAGTGGCATTACTTTCTAACACACTATAAATAATAATGACATATGTCGTAGAATTACAGATACCTAATTATCTACTACACTGCCCTCTGTGCTAATATTTACCCAGTGGCGTTGACGTTTAAATCAAATTATAATTCCTTGGTTTATAAGTTAAGTCAATGTTTTTGTGTTTTGCAAAAACATAAGTGAAGAACATAAATCTTTCAGAAAGGCATTATTTAGAAAAAACATAATTTTCAAATGAATTACTCTTAGTTTTCAGTTAAAATGTGTCCGTAAATATTTCATGCTGCACGCCTATGCATATGAAATGCAATGAAGTTATCTGCAAGTAATATTATATCAGACGGCTCACAAATGACCTTGAATAGTCACCTTTCCTGAATCATAGTTTATATATATATATATATATATATATATATATATATATATATATATATATATATATATATATATATATATATATATATTCTTCAGCTGCATTTATAGTTAACGGAATGTTTATATAAAATAAAATAATACATTTCTATTCTTTATATAATTTATCTAAAGTAAATATGTGTTCTGCAAAAGTTATTAATACTTGTGGCAATTTTCTGACGCCATACATCATTAATTTTGAAAAGCATACGAACTTCACTGACAAGCTACTTGTACCATGCATTTATATTTATAGAATTTAATAAAACTTCTCTATCTCGAGCACTTTTCTTATTTGTCGGCTGCTTTGCGGACGTGCGGACTCCCAAAGTCCCTGCTTCCTCCCAGTTGTTCAACAGAGGAACACGACAGCTACACTGGTCAGATTGCAACACTGTTCCTGCTATCCCGCTGTTTCTGACACTTGGTGCCATCGGGCTATGTACGTACAATGTCATGAAATGCTGTTCAAATTCTGCTACTTTCATGGAACTTGATGGGAACACAACGCAATAGACGTATGTCAAATTCATAAACAGCAGGAGTAGTTGCAGGACATATTGAAAAGATCAAAGAATTTTTTTTTTATACTTTGCGCCTATAACAAAGCTGTTACAGCACCCAAAAGAGTTCGACAATAGCTCATTCGAATGCTGTAGTAGACTAGTTCAATTTATTTTTTAAGTTTGGTGGTTATCAATGTCAAACGATATCAAATGTCAAATCTCGGTAAATAAACAAACACAAACGATTGTTAAGAATACTATTTTTATCTTCCGTCACCTTTAGGTAAGGAAGGTATTGTCTTTGGTCAAAAAATTCGGTGGTGAGTTTTTAATGAATAAGCACGTTTTAAGGTCCCTAGAATACGATTTTACTATTTCTACGATGATGTGTGTGTGTGTGTGTGTGTGTGTGTGTGTGTGTGTGTGTGTGTATGTGCGTGTGTGTGTGTGTTTGTGTGTGTGTGTGGATGTGTGTGGATGTGTGTGTGTGTGTGTGTGTGTGTGTGTGTGTGTGGATGGGTGTGTGTGTGTGTGTGTGTGTGTGTGTGTGTGTGTGTGTGGATGTGTGTGTGTGTGTGTGTTTGTGTGTGTGTGTGTGTGTGTGTGTGTGTGTGGATGGGTGTGTGTGTGTGTGTGTGTGTGGATGTGTGTGTGTCTGTGTGTGTGTGTGTGTGTGTGTGTGTGTGTGTGTGTGTGTGTGTGTAACAAAATTTTCGTCTACGATAACTAATACTACAATTCCAAAAATTATGATTCTTTCGTATTCCTCTTTGTTGCATCCATATGAAGAGCTGATTGGTTATAATTGGTCAACCGGAAGTACCTTCATTTGAAGATTTTAACAGTTTTTCTTGAAAAACCGATGTTAAATATCATTTTTTCACGTTTAATGTTATTATAAATATTAAAGAACACTGTATTCTCTATACGATTTGATTGCATTGTATACTTCATATTAAATGGATATAAGGGTAGGATTCTGTAACTCGTCCGTTATCAAACGGTACCGTTATCACTATGGTTACAAAGAAACTGACATTTTATTTGAAAACTATGACGTAAGTATGCCAATCATCTTACAAAAAATAAGTTGCTATAGTGATAACGGACGAGTTACAGAATCCTACCCATAGAGTTATAAAATTATAAAGAAATTAAATTTTATAAATTAGCCAGCTATGCTAGAAACAGCTACTATATTAAGAAAATTCTGATTGAAAGATGTCAGTGTCAAGTACAATTGACATATTCGTAGTCTATTTGTGTTAGGATCTTTTCACTTGAAATTTTCTGTATGGAATTAATATAAAATACATACAACAGTCGAAAGGTAATGTACGTACAAGAAATTTAGAATCTTTTGCAAGGAACTTTCTGTATAGATTTTATAGAAAATACATACGCATTTACGAAAATTCTACCGGTAGATACCGAATCTACCGACTGTGTTCGAAAACATAAATGGTAACAAGTTACCGTGTTCGAAAATTGTTCAATATCTACCAGATCCATCTACCGGATTCATGAAGAATCTAATCTCAAAAAAAGGTAGTGATGCAAAGCGAAGCGTGCGCGGTAAAAGTGGAAATGTGTTCAAAGTAGGATTCTGTTCAGTTTGTTAACTACGTCAAATTTCTAACCTGTTTTAAATTTTCAAATTTTTTCATAGGTTATGGATCTACCCTGTTTACCACTTGCGTTCTTAAAATATCGATTCCGGTATCTATAACCTGATAAAAAGCTGTTTACCGGTAACAGTTCACCAGTAGAATTTTCGCAAATACCTCACATAACTGACGGAAGGTAATGTGCTGGCCACATCAGATTTTTATATAATGGGCTATACTGGCGTGCCATTTTTACCTCCCGCTACCCTTGGTAAGGGAGGTACAGGGATTGTGCTTAAAAATCGCATATCGAGATTTTGGTAAATGACTACGTCCCTTCGAGCATATACTGACTCAGTATGCTTGAAGCATGAGACGAGACTATCCAATTCACGAATTAAATTAAAGAATGGATTACTAATATCTCGCAAATTTCTTTGCATAAATCTTGTCTAAAAATGTATATAATTATTGGTCATATGTATATATTAGTTTATAAATAGTATACCTTTGCTGTCGTCCCTCTATTTCCAATAAAAGTTTATTTCGTAACACACAATTATCAAGAAAAACCATTTAACAACGATTGTTTAATACTAACAACGGGTAAAATGCAGTTAGATTAACAACTCGACGTAGCGACTAGTTGCTAAATTTTAGCAACTTGATGTAATTGAGAATTGGGATTTTGAACTTAGCAACTGACATTTAATTTAACAAATGAAAACAGTTGTTAATTTTAACATCTTTGCTTAGAGAATTAGGCCGGTTACCTAATGACTATGTTAACAATTATCTTAGTGAATTAGGCCGTTAGATGTCTTAAAACCCTCGCTCAACGAGCTCAGATTTCAAACCAACATCTGCGGCAGTTATGATACTCATAACAATCCTAGGTATGTTAATAGCTATAAATTTGTTACAAATATTTTTTACCTTCCGTCACCTTTAGGTAAGGAAGGTATTGTCTTTGGTCAAAAAAATCGGTGGTGAGTTTTTGATG
>OY720461.1:31535975-31565975 GCA_963082715.1 Harpalus rubripes | reverse complement strand
GTGCGTGCGTGCGTGCGTGCGTGCGTGTGTGTGGCGATTTTTTCTCCGTCTTCGTTACATCCATTTGAAGAGCTGATTACGTTTTGGTTATAATTGGTCGACCGGAAGTACCCTCATTTGAAGATTTTAATAGTTTTTCTTGAAAAAACGCTGTTAAATATCATTTTTCACATTTATTGTTATTAGAAATATTAAAGAATATTTTATTCTCTATACGATTTGATTACATTTTATACTTCATATTCAATGGATATAGAGTTAAAAATTATAAAGAAATTAAATTTCATAATGCATACAACTATGCAATAACATTGGAAACAGCTAATATAAATTAAAAATTCTGATAGACAGATGTCAATGTCAAGTGCGATTGACATAGTATGTGTTATAATTCTACTGCAAATATAGAATCAATTCTGGAACTTTCTGTATGGAATTTGTACAAAATACATACCACTGAGTGGAGGTAATAATATACTAGAAATATAGAATCTTTCGCAAGAGACTGACTGTATAAAATATATAGAACTGACGGAAGGTAATGTGCTGGCCACAACAGATTTTTTTTATTTCATATAAAACCTTATAAGATATTATAACACAGTCATTAAAAATAACCCTTAAACATCACATGGGCCTGAGGCGCCCAAACAGCGGCAAACTAATGCAGAAATTTCCAACAAGCATAGGATTAATAATTTGTTCATACTAACAGTGAATATGTTTCATTTGTGTTGTCAGTTTTATTCTTCTCTTTGTGAGAAAATTTAACAGTATGAGTTTTTTGCCATTTTCGTATTTTGTGTTTTTATTTCGTATTTCTCGTATCGCTTTAGGGAAAGATAACAAACCTTTTTCCAATACCTGGCATATGACAAAAAAAGTAACATAAAAGTATCGTCTCGGTTTCTAGATATGATAATGTTAAAGTCTGCTGTACGTACGATATCAATAGAAAAAGAAACTGAGACTAACATTGTACAGATTCTACTATTGCAATATGATGATAATCTATATACTGGTATACGTAAAATGTATTGTTCTGCATTATCATTTTTATGAGGTCCACATTTGTCATATGGTATTGTTAATAAATACAGTTGTTTCAAAAATACTGTAAAAAAATTTAAGGGCATATAGTACTAACCAAAATGTGTAAAAAAGCTTAATCAACATGGATCCGATCTTCCATAGTTTCTGAGATTTGAGGCAGTGAAAAATGAGTTTTTACGGGGTTTACGTCTGCTATCTCGAAAACTAGAAGAGTTACGATTTTGATTAAATTGGATTTTTTGTTTACCTTTCAGAGGTCATCTTAGATGTGCTTTTGTTTTTTTTTTAATCAAATAATTGTACTATGTTAAATGTTGTGGCGACTTTGGCCAATATTTAATTTTCAAATAACTTCGTAACTATTAGAAATTGAGAAAAGCGTTTCATATAAAATTTTATTGTTTTTACTTCCTTGTACAAAGTAAAAGAAGTATTGTATTCGCGAAATATTTCGGTTTCCAGATTTCAACGGAAATATCCATTTTGACCATCCCTGAATCCATTCTGACTAATTTCGTCGTGACGTCTGTACGTACGTACGTATCTCGCATAACTCAAAAACGATAAGCCGTAGAAAGTTAAAATTTTGTATTTAGGACTTCTATAACATCTAGTTGTGTACCTCCCTTTTTGGTCATTACATAATTTCCAGAAATGATACTTTATTTGAAGCCTATAATAGATTTTAATGAAAAACTATATTAAAATATAATCCAAAACTTTTCAAATTTGGTATATAAGACTTTTATGTCAAGTGGAATAACATAGCAGTTTTCCTTGAATAAAATGGTTTCATTTTGATTTTAGAAATAAAAGCTTCAAATACGAGTTTTAGAGAATTAAATTCTGGGTCTAGCACATCAAGTATTATTAAATTAGCACTTTGTAAAAGCGAGATATGTTAATTTAAATCTTATATACTTTTTGGTTTTTGTAATGAAGCTTGCTATGGATTAGGACAAAAAATAACAAAATAATAAAAAATAGATGTTAATGTCAAATTACGTCAAATACGTGTAATTTTATAATTGTGTCTATACTTCATATTAGTCTTGCGTACAAGGAAGTCGTGTGGTGTCCACATCAGATTTTTGACTTCCTTGTACAAAGTAAAGGAAGTATTGTATTCGCGAAAAATTTCGGTTTTCAGATTTCAACGGAAATATCCATTTTGACCATTCCTGAATCCATTCTGACTAATTTCGTCGTGACGTCTATACGTACGTACGTATCTCGCATAACTTAAAAACGGTAAACCGTAGAAAGTTGAAATTTTCTATTTAGGACTTTTATAACATCTAGTTGTGCACCTCCCTTTTTGGTCATTACATAATTTCCAGAAATGGTACTTTATTTGAAGCCTATAATAGATTTTAATGAAAAACTATATTAAAATATAATCCAAAACTTGGGTGTGGGCGTGGGTGTGGGTGCGTGTGCGTGTGTGTGTGTCTGTGTGTGTCTACGATAACTCTAATACTACAATTCTAAAAAATATGATTCTTTCGTAGTCCACGATGGGGTGTGTATGTGTGTATGTATGTATGTATGTATGTATGAGTGTGTGTATGCACGCGTGTCTGTGTGTGTGTATGGCGATTTTTCTCCGTCTGTAACTCCAACACTACAATTCTAAAAATTATAATTCTGTCGTTTTCTTTACGTACTTATGAAGAGTTGATTGGATTTTGGTTATAAATGGTCAACCGCAAGTACCACCATAAGAAGTTCTTAAGAGTTTTTCTTAATAAAACGCAGTTAAATATCATTTTTTGACATTTTATGTTATAAATATTAAAGAATATTTTATTCTCTATACGGTTTGATACACTTTTTAAAGATATTAAATTTTATACATCAGCCAAATATGCTAAAACTGCTAATATTATATTCTATTTGACAGATGTTAGCGTCAAGTACAATTTACATAGTATGTTTGTATTATAATTTTACTGGAAATATAGAATCTTTTCCACAGAACTGACAGAGAGTAATGTGCTGGCCACATCATATTTTTTATTTTTAAGCGGAAGTGTATACACGAACTATTCATTCTAGTCTGTTATAAAATTCAATAGAACAAATAAATCACCCAAGCAACAAACGAATGTGTTAACATGATGCATTATTTAAAGGATATTCCGTTTAAAGCGAACGCATTTGAAATATGTATCTAGGAATTTAGTGGCACTGTTTTCGATTGAAATTTATTTATTTTCTGACGTTTGTATGCACGTGCTTTTCATTTTAAATTCTCTATTTTACCTACATAAAGCAACAATGAAATGTTTACTGAATATGTTTACAAATTTGTTTGTTCAACATTTCATTACAACTGTGAATCATTTTTGTTCAGACTGAAATGAAGTTATTGAATTACAGTCAAAATATTTTCAGGCTGAATAACAATTACTCTTTAGAATAGATTGAAAACGGATCATAGGTTTAACATAGGATATAAAATTTGCTTACGCAAAAATTATTCAAAAGTAAAATGCAAGCATTAGAAATAAAATGTTTAGAAAGAGTTAAATATACCACGATTCTACACAGTTGCATCTGGTACACCTGTAAAACTAAAGGTAAAGGTGCCCATGGTTCATTGAAATTAAAATCAACTGCAGTTACAAAAAATCTGATGTGGCCAGCACATTACCTTCCGTCAGTTCTATGTATTTTGTACAAATTTCATACGGAAAGTTCCTTGCTAAATTAAATATTCTATTTCTTGTTCATTACCTTCCGGCAGTTGCATGTATTTTATGCAAATTTCATACAGAAAATTATTATTTTGTGACGTTTTCTATATACAGTGTAATGTATCTGCAGAAATAAAAGATTTATTTTTATTATTATTATTTCTTGTACATTACCTTAAAGCAGTTGTATGTATTTTATACAAATTCCATACAGAAAGCAAAAGATCCTATATTTCCAGTAAAATTATAAAACAGACACACTATGTCAATTTCACTTGACACTGACATCTTTCAATCAGAATTTTCTTAATATAGTAGTTGTTTCCACAGGTATGGCTACTTTATGAAATTTAATTTCTTTATAATTTTTTAACTCAATATCCATTTAATATTAAGTATAAAATGCAGTCAAATCGTATAGAGAATAAAATATTCTTTAATATTTATAATAACATCAAATGTGAAAAAATTATATTTAACATAGTTTTTTCAAGAAAAACTGTTAAAATCTTCAAATGATGGTACTTCCGGTTGACCAATTGTAACCAAAATCTAATCAGCTCTTCCTATGGATGTAACGAAGAAGTATACGAAAAAATTATAATTTTTGTAACTGTAGTATTAGAGTTATCGCAGACGAAAATTTTGTTACACACACACACACATCCACACACACATCCACACACACACACACACACACACACACACATACAGACATCATCGTAAAAATAGTAAATTCATATTCTAGGGACCCTAAAACGTGCTTATTGATTAAAAACTCATCATCGAATTTTTTGACCAAAGACAATACCTTCCTTACCTAAAGGTGACGGAAGGTAAAAACTGTTACCAAAACTGAAGCCAAAACCTAATCTAACCTAAACCAAAAAAAATCTAATGTGGCCAGCACATTACCTTCCGTCAGTTATATGACATATTTCTACCGGCGAACTGTTACCAGTAAACAGCTTTTTATCAGGTTATAGCTACCGGAATCGATATTTTAAGAACGCAACTGGTAAACAGGGTAGATCCATAACCTATGAAAAAATCTGAAAATTTAAAACAGGTTGGAAATTTGACGTAGTTAACAAACTGAGCAGAGCCCTACTTTGAACACATTTCCACTTTTATCGCGCGCGCTTCTCTTTGCATCACTACCTTTTTTTGAGATTAGATTCTTCATGAATCCGGTAGATGCTCATGCTTTCGAACACAGTCGGTAGATGCGGTATCTACCGGTAGAATTTTCGTAAATGCGTATATATTTTCTATAAAATCCATACAGAGAGTTCCTTGCAAAAGATTCTAAATTTCTTGTATGCACATTATCTTTCGACAGTTGTATGTATTTTATACTAATTCCATACAGATAATTTCGAGTAAAATCATCCTAACACAAATATACTACGAATATGTCAATTGCACTTGACACTGACATCTTTAAATCAGAATTTTCTTAATATAGTATCTGTTTCTAGCATAGCTGGCTAATTTATGAAGTTTAATTTCTTTATAATTTTATAACTCTATATCCATTTAATATGAAGTATAAAATGCAGTCAAATCGAATAGAGAATACAATGTTCTTTAATATTTATAATAACATTAAATGTGAAAAAATGTTATTTAACATCGTTTTTTCAAGAAAAACTGTCAAAATCTTCAAATGAGAGCACTTCCGGTTGACCAATTATAACCAAAATCTAATCAGCTCTTCATATGGATGCAACGAAGAGGAATACGAAAGAATTATAATTTTTGGAATTGTAGTATTAGAGTTATCGCAGACGAAAATTTTGTTACATACTCGTACACACACACACGGACACACATACACACACACACATACATACAGACATCATCGTAAAAATAGTAAAATCGTATTCTAGGGACCTTAAAACGTGCTTATTCATTAAAAACTCACCACCGAATTTTTTGACCAAAGACAATACCTTCCTTACCTAACGGTGACGGAAGGTAACAACAACAAAAAATCTGGTGCGGCCAACATAATACCTCCCGCCATTTACAGCCCGAGTTACAAAAAGCCTTAAGTTAAACCTTATTTTTGGATTAGCGAATTTTATTCTAATTTTAACAGTTTATTTCTTATAATACAGTCTAATCTAATCCAAGTAACTACCTTTTTTTAAACCCCTCAACAAGATTAAATCTCAATTACAGAGTGGGTTCATATTCACACACATCCATGCCTTAGTGGGATTCGAATCCCCGAGGGCACTCATGACATTAGGCGTTGCTCCAACCACAGAAAACAGCAACACCTTGCTGTTTGTCTGTACTCCAACCAATGAGCCACCGAAGCTACATATAATAAAATGAAGATTAAATTTTAAATACCGGGATAGAATAGAATTCACTAATCCAAAAATGAGGGTTAGCTTAAACATTTTTGTTAATCGTTAATTTTTATTAATCTAAATACATGCCTAATAATTTACTTATGCTAGAAAATGTATTGAATTCCTTTGCTATTGTTCTATTTACTTTTTTCTTTTTAAAACATTACTAATATTATTTTGAAATTATAAATTATTATAAAATAATAATAATAATAATAATAATAATAATAATAATAATGTATTTATTTGTTATAGGTCATTTGACCTATACAAATTATCATTTACATATACATACAAAGTTTACATATATACAATTATACAGTGACATTTTTAGTGCCCTCTGTTGACATCCTCGTTACATGCAGAGTAGCTTATAGTGACCTCTGCTGCCACTCAGACTCATCGGGGTGTGTCGGTTTTTTTGATTAAAAACTGACTCGTGTGGGATTCGAACGCGGTCCCACACGAGCAAACTTGTATGCCACGCGAGCACTCTCTTTTAAATTATTATTATAACATTAATTTTGAAAAAATAACATTTAAAGGTATTTTTCGAAGAAACACTATTTTGAGCTTCAAGTAAAGTGCCATTTCCGCTTATCCGATTTACACCAAAATCTAATGGGCTCTTTCCATATTAGAAAAAGATCGAAGTACAAGTTTTCAAAAGTTTCTGAATTATAGTATTTGAGTTAGAGTGGAGGATCCACACATCCATACACACACACACACACACACACACCCGCACGCACGCACGCATACACACACACACATACACACACAAATACCAGCTTTACATATTGCCATTGTAAAGTTGGCTTGCTTTTAGACCAATCAGAAAGCTGGAATCGTAAGCCCTATCTTACTCCTAAGACTATTCTTATCTGAAATACAGTATACTTATGGCCGTTTGCATAATCAGGCTCAATTTAAGACTTAATTTAAAATTACTTTAAGACTTTATCTTTATATTATATAAGTTATATATTGAAAACGAACAAAACTTTAAATTAAATATAATGTGTTAAAGTGTAGATAAAGTTTCTTATAAAAACGGTCCTTAGCAAAGTTAATAAGTACGTACATATTAGATTTATGTGTGAAATTATAGTATTACGAAGAATAAAAACCAAAATACAACCAAAAGAAACGAAGAAACTACTTGAAAGAGTCAAAAATTTCAGGATACTAAATAGATTAAGAAACAGATACATATTATGAAACTGATACTTTACTTTATTGAGAAAAGAAACCAGGCAACTAAGTTGTTGAAGACATATTGTAAGGATGGACAACAAGATACCTGGAAAGGAAATTTGAACAGTCAAAATAAGAGAAAACAGAGAATGAGAAACGCTAAGAGAAAATTGGGATGAAATCGTGAATAAGACACTAGCAAAGAAGCGAAGCTACAATGCAAGAAGCAAAAATTTGGGCAAGCGTCAAGAAACAATGAAGAAAACTGTACACCTAAAAAAATATGTGACCATATTTTATATTTAAATTATTAACTGTAAATTCTTCAGTCACTTGTAATTTTAAATCAATTATTCCCAAAATAACGAAATGTTGACAAGTTGACATCTACAGAACTAGACCATCCTCATATATTTAATACCAATCCTACTCTCTAAATCCAAACGCGTATTTCTCCACTGCACCAATGAGCATCCAGAACTACACATCCACACGTCCTCGGCGTTTCCAGGCGTCCATTCTTTCCAGTTGGTTCCAAGCTATGCGATGCGGAGCCTGGATAGTGCATAACGCATCATTCCAATACATTAAATACTACAACTGAAGCGTGCACAACGCTAATAATACATTGTTGTACGCGAAAAAACTTGTCAACCCACAGGGGATGCATTACACCAAGAGGCACAAATTTATAATTGAAATTGGAGATTTTATAATCGAGGCAATATATAAATTTGAAGGCCCGTATTACGAACGCACTATTATAATCATTTTTAACAGAAGCGCTTTTTAAAAGTGTATTCGTAATACGGACCTACACATCATATATGTATTTACGGATACTTACTGTGGTGGTGGTTTTGTCAATTGTTATACTCGTATATTAAAGAACGAGTTTCATAAGATGTTTTTATTGCACGCGTTAAAATTTAGAAAACAAGCCCTGGCGAGTTTTCTGACAAGTGCGAAAAAAGTTTTATAAGATGAGTCCTTTATACTATTTTTTTATATTATGCTTTTTTTGTACACTAAAATATTTTTAAAAACTGCTAACCCGAGTTGATTTAGGAAAATTTGTATGTGTAATGTAGTTGGATTGACATTTATTCAATTATTTGAAAATTCTTCTCAAATCTGATTTATGAACATAATTTTAAGAGAATAGAGTCATCTATTCTAAAACAAAAAATCTGAAGTGGCCAGTACATAACCTCTTGCCATATATTTTACCTGGTTGTACGCATAAAACAAAAAATATTTTTAAATACAAAAACATATATTCATGGTCTCACTACAAAATAATTAGCACATATATTTGCAAAATCTATGGGATATTTTAATATAAATTATGTACAATAATTACATTTTCTTTATATTCAATATCCTGAAATTTTCTTTTTCAACTTTCCTTTGTTTTTCTTTATATTCGTCATTTTTTCACAAATTCTTTTTATATTCTTTTTTACGTATATTCTTTTACGTTGTTGACTTTTTTTTATTTTCATAATAATACAAATATAGCAAACAAATATTTTTGACAGTGACATTTATGTGTCAATTACAAACATTTGAATTTCTTGCCTTGAAGTAGTTTGATCTGAGATTTATTACATCAAATTATTTTATATGTATTTCTTTATCTCTAAATCTATAGAAGATATAATAATGAATTCATATTTATCGAATAAAAAATTTAACGTTCTTCAATATAAGTAAAATTTTCGATAAATAATATTTAGATGATTTTTTGCTTGTAACTACTACTTCCAGTTGTCTAATTGTTACCAAAACTAAATCAACTCTTCCCATTATAGTTAGATTGAGGAATCCGTAGTTAAAAATGTCTTAAGTCTTATAGTATTAAAGAAATCGTGGATCCAACATCCACACACACACACACACACACACACACACACACACACACACACATACACACGCACGCACACGCACGCACACACGCACACACACACGCACACTCGCACACACGCACGCACGCATGCACACACACACTCACTCACACGCACGCACGCATGCACACACACACTCACTCACACGCACGCACGCACGCACACACGCACACACGCACACACACTCACACGCACGCACGCACCCACGCACACACACACACACACACACTCACTCACACGCACGCACGCACACACAAACACACACACACACACCTTAAAACGTGCTTATTCACTAAAATCTGGATATGCGATTTTTAGCATGAATTCAATACCTCTCTTAGCGAGAAGCAAAAATTATAAAGAAATTATATATCATATATTAGCCAGCTGCTATATTAAGAAAATACTGATTGAAAGGTGTCAGTGTCAAGTATGTTTGCATTATAATTTTACTGGAAATATAGGATCTTTTGCTAGTAACTCTCTGTATGGAGTTTGTATAAAATACATACAACTGACGGAAGGTAACGTAATTAAATGGTAATTAAATATTAACAAATTTTCTATAGCTTTGCATTAATACTTTTTCTATATATATATATATATATATATATATATATATATATATATATATATATATATATATATATATATATATATATATATATATATATATATATATATATATATATATATATATATATATAAAATTATCTATAATTTAAATCCCGGAGCCTACACTTTAAACAAACAGCAAACACAACTGCTTGATTACACAGTTCATATCTCAAATGTATGTAACTGACAGATAAATGTCACTGTCAAAGGACTAACATTTCAAATTAATAATAGTAACGTTTTAAAAAGAAAATGGTAAATAGAACCATAGTTATATGGAATGAGACTTAATACAGTTTTCAGCATAAGTAAATATATAAGTATGTATATTTAAATTAATAAAAAATTAAATGGCGGGAGGTACTGTGTTGGCCACATCAATTTTTTATTAACTAATTTAATCAATTAGCTACCATTGTCGTTTGTAAAATAAATGTAAAATCCTGTTGGATGTTCTTCTTCTTTATATTTGTTTAAAAGAAATTTCCAATCTGAGTATGAGAGTATGTACCTATGCGAAAGCGAATGAACACACGCTTTACAAGAGACAAATGAAATCGATAACCGTACAAGATAAGAACAATATATTAGATGTGTCTTCTACACAGTACCAAATTTATTGCCTTATTTTCACCTGTTTGTTACCTTTTAATTCTTTTGTTACAGGTAAATTTTTTACGGTGCAGTATTTTTCATACTGATTGCGTTTAATCTACACATCTAGAGGATAATATATTTTACCGTAAACACGGTTAATTACTTTGTAAATAATTGTGTGCATCGTTATCGGTAGAAGAACAAATTTTCTCTGAAATTTCACCGTCCTGAATTGGATATTTTACACAAACCAAATTTTACAATTTGGGATATATTTTCAAACTTAGGTACACTAATAACAACATATATATATATATATATATATATATATATATATATATATATATATATATATATATATATATATATATATATATATATATATATATATATTCTGTAATGAAAATTATGTTTTTGATAGATAAATTTTAAATTACAATTAAAGTTTGTATCGCTTTGTGGCGATTTTTTTCTTTTTTTCTTCCATGCTAATTCCAAAATTCTATTTTCTGTATTCAAGATTCATATACAGAGTTGAATAGATTTTGGGTAAATTGGAAAACTGGAAGTGGTACTTTACTTGACGTTTAAAACATTTTTTAATGAATAACTATATTAAAATATAATCCAAAATTTTTCAATTTTAGTACCTATTTAAGAATTGATACACCGGCAGTGATACTATATTCTTTTTCTATTTTGGTGTTCTTATGAGCCTATAAAAGCACTGTTTATCACTGAAAATACAACGTTTAGAAGATCTATAAACGTACTGTTTTTGGCGCCTTTCATGTTCTGGAGGTGGTAGTCATGCTTTCATAACTGACAGGTAACCTCAAAATGGTAAATTGTTCGTGTTGAAATATTACTTCTAATTGTGGATTTTTATCCTTTCTCTAGGTGATAGGACTAGAAAGAAAAAATTTTTTATAGCTATAGCTGTGTTAGTTAAGAAAGAATAAGAATCTGTGAAGTTAAAATTTCAACTAAAAAATATGAAACAAGAAACAATGCGCTCAGGTTTACTTTGTCAAAATAATTAAAACGGTAAGTAATATTTATTACAATTTAAATTTATGGTAAAGCAATTTTGAATTGAATGTATTGTTATTCCAGGCAGGTTATGAAATGTATGATGCACGTTACTTGAAAATGTTGACACTGTCTACTCAATTTGGCTACTAGCAAACAAATATGAAAAGTTGACGTTTTAATCCATGATTTCCAGCTTCCAGTTCCACGTTGTGGCGAACTATCGAATATATGCCATATATGTTTTGTAGTAAAAATTGTAAGAACAGCTGTTGCCGTTATCTATGCAACTGAGCAGTCAGTGTTGACAAAATGGTGGAAAGTAAAAGTCTAAATCAATAAATTGTTCATTAAAGTATTTCATTATTTAAAGAGTTTTATTTATATGTTGTTTTCTCAATAAAAAGGCTTGATGGTAAACGTAACGTCCTTCAATCCCATATTCAAGTATTATTTATGATAATAACCAACACGAACCACCGATATGTTAAATCAGGATGATTCATTAATAAACCTTGGAGTTCATTGTATGTATTGGTTTTCCTCTTTCATAATTGTATAATGCTTGATACAATGTTTTAATGTAAACAATCAGACAATATCACAAGATACACAAACTGTCAAAATGTGAAATTTCAATTTTTAGCGGGAAGAGCTAGCAACATAGCTGATAAAAAAACACCAACTCATATTTTTGACAAGTCATTTTTTTAAAATCTAATTGTAATATTACCTCAATAGAAAAAATAGTATAAAAAACATGTATCATAAGGCCTGTTGACACACTCGTCCTTTGTAAAACTCGCCTGGCGGCTCGTTTTCCAAACTTGGACTCGTACGTTAACAGATTGCCTTATGATACTTGTGTTTTAATGTACTATTTAAGCACTGAACAGATTTTCGTGAAAATAGTATATTGTGTTATTAAGAGTAAAAATCTGATGTCGCCAGCACGTTACCTTCCGTCAGTTCTATGCATTTTGTATAAATGTCACACAGAAAGTTCCTTGCAAAAGATTCTATTTCTTGTACATTACCTTAAGGTAGTTGTATATATTTTATACAAAGTCCATACAGAAAGTTTCTAGCAAAGGTCCTTTATTTCCAGTTACATTATAACACAAACATACTGTCAACTGCACTTGACACTCACATCTTTCAATCAGAATTTTCTTAATATGGCAGCTGTTATAGCATAGCTGGCTAATATATGATATTTAATTTCTTTATAATTTTTTTAACTCTATATCCATTTAATATGAAGTATAAAATGAATTCAACTCGTATAGAGAATAAAATATTCTTCAATATTTATAATAACATTAAATGTGAAAAAATGATATTTAACATCGATTTTTCAAGAAAAACTGTTAAAATCTTCAAATGAGGGTACTTCCGGTTGACCAATTATAACCAAAATCTAATCAGCTCTTCATGTGGATGTAACGAAGAAAAATACGAAAGAATTATAATTTTTGAAATTGTAGTATTAGTTATCGTATTAGAAAATTTTGTCACACACACACGCACACACACACACACACACACACACACACACACACACACACACACACACACAAAATAGTAAAATCGTATTCTAGGGACCCTAAAACGTGCTTATTCATCAAAAGCTCACCACCGATTTTTTTGACTAAAGACAATACCTTCCTTAACTAAAGGTAACGGAAGGTAAAAATTATATTTTGTGCGGCGAGCATAGAAGTTTGCACGACGAGCGAAGCGAGTCGGGCAATTGCATGCGAGGCACACAAAGACACTTTTACTCCGAATGACAATTTATATTTTTTTTCAATCGCACTACTTTACTTATTCTCTGATTCTACATAGTTCAATGGATATTTACTTATTTTATTTTCGGTGGCCGAGAATTGGAACTATCTTGTGAATCCAGTAACAAGCCATTTTTATGACGTTTGAAAAAAATGATTATGATATAATCCAAAACTTTTAAAATTTGGTATTCAAGACTTTTATGTTAATAAGAACGACATATTAGATTTTTGCTAAAATTGTTAAACCGGATGTGATACTATTTTTTCTTGAAAAAAATATATTAAAATATAATTCAAAACTTCTCAAATTTGGTATTTAAAATTCGTATATGACTTGAAACAACATAATTAGATTTTGACTATATATGATAAACCGGATGTGGAACTTAACTCGGAGCTTTAAACAGATTTTCGAGGAAAAACATAAAATACATATACCTAATCCAAAATTTCGTATTACAGACTTTTCTATTTATTGGTACAATAAATTAGATTTTGTTTATAAACGATTAACCGGAAGTGATATTTTACTATTTTAAACATAAAATTGGCAGAAAGTCGTGTGTTGGCCCCATTGGCGGATCCAGCGGGGGCGATGGGGGCGATCGCCCCCTCCTTGGTGGTTGGTAAATTTTAATAAAATAATAATTTAAAAAAATATATTATCTCGCAAATATCGTCGTTTGGTTACTTGATATGAAATAATTCAGGGCAAGTTGACAACTACTATGCTGGGCACCCCGTATCGTAGAATAGACTCGCCAGTCGTCAGTACGTCGGTCGCAGTTTTATTAATGCGTAATGTACTATTAGGTTACATACGTTGTACATAATAAAATATTTGAATACTTCGTATAGCTTATTTTAACTAAATATTCTTATAAGTATTTTTCTTAGACAATTGTAAGGTATAAAAATCAATTTAATTTCATTTTTATTTGATTGCATTTCAGTATACTTCATTATAAAATGTCCAATCAAAAACGCAAACATCGTTATTGTTTTGCCACGAGTATCTAAAAAACAAATTCATCGAGATAATTATACATCATGTAGTACAGAAGAATACTACAGAAAAAGTATTTTTATTCCTATGTTAGATTTTATGATAATCGATTTGAGGACTCGTTTTTCTAAAGATACTCTCAATGCATTTCATTTAAGTGTTTTACTTCCCCATAATTTAACAACAATGAGTACAGAAGACTTGCAAACATCTACCAAAATATTGTGGCAAAAATACAAAATTATTTTATTAAATATACAAAACGTTAATTCACTGGAAATATTTGCTGCTGAATTAACTATTTGGCACGCTAAATGCCTACGTTTAATTCAATCTCCTTCAAAAGAAATAAATTTAAAAAATGATGTAGAAATATATTCCTCCATTGACTTTGATGCGTATCCAAATTGCCATGCACTACTTGAAATATTATTAAAGTTGCCTATTAGCGTAGCCAGTGCAGAACGTAGATTTTCCGCTCTTAGAAGGCTGAAGACATGGCTGCGAAATAGGATGACAGAAGACAGGTTATTAGGACTGGCACTTATGCATGTGCATCAAGACATAGATATAAACATTGAAAATGGAATTAATCGTTTTGCTACTTCAAAAAAGAGAAGAACTGATTTTATAATTTAATTGATTTGTATGTATTAATTTATCCTTTGTTATGCAGTATATTTACATATTATATGTTTGTTATCAACATATCATATTTCATTGCTGAAATAAACGAAAAATCGATTACTTAATTTTGTATTTCTGTACCTTCTTTTGAAAACTTATAAAGTCTTTATTCTGTGCTTTAAGCTTAAATTAATGAAATATTGCTTCTATTTTTTAAAATTGTCATATTTTCATATTACGTCGTTTAATTCGAATGAAGTTAAAGTTTCTTAATTCGCCCCCTCCTTGGACATTTCCTAGATCCGCCCATGGTTGGCCCCATCAAATTTCTTTAAATCGTAGTCTAAAGTTCACTCTTAACTTGATCTGCATTATTCCCTAATCATATTATAAATATGTAACATGCGATGTCACCCCAAGATATATTTAAATCCCAAAAAAATGATTGACATTACCAAAATCCCAACCCTCACTTTCTTGCTCGCATTCATATTTCAAATCAGTAACAGTGAGATTCTAGACAGCCATGCTCACACTCTTTCATCATCCGTCACCTGCAGAAACTGCCCCCTTTGCCCTACCCGCCCCTACGTCACTGCTCCACGTCCAAGGCTCACGCGATGTGACCTAGAACAAGTCAGCGGGAAACAACACCAAGAAAATGGATAGTGGTCGAGAGAATATTGTTATTGTTTAATCAAAATATGACAGTGACGTCCAGTCGCAAGGAAAAAGATAAGATTGGGTTCAAATGAAAAGACAGATGTGATAAGAAAAAGAAAATTGATTAAAATAAATTCAGAGTAATTGCTTTTTATTTTTACTGTCGTTTTGTCAATTTAGAATTTTTTGAACTTATGTTTAATCATTTCAAATTGATGATGTTATTTCAATTCTTTCGGGTTTGTGCTAACCCACTAAGTGGGAAATGCGTGATTTTATGTATACTCGGATTTTTATACAAAGAGGATGCCAAAGCTATGAATCATTTCTAATAAATTTTCAAAATTCACATACGTCTCTACATACTATCTTCTTTTAATCTGTATCGTTGAACAATGCAAAAAAGAACGTGTTTCATGTCTTGATTCGTCTGCACTGGCTTGATGCTTCGAATGTACTACGTTTATAAAAGTATTATACACGCCGTCAGGCACGTACATACCATTTGTCTGCATAAATATATTTTTTTAAAGAATTACAACTACAATACAGTAAAATTATTTTTATATTTTGCGTTCATAATGAAGTCATTACGATACGTAATTGCGTATCGTAATGACCTTCATTTCGATACGCAATTTTTTGTTTTAGACGGTTGGTACTAGATGACGTTTCTTTAACCCATTTTTACCTAATTTATTTTTAGTTAATTGACAATTTATTTTAATAATATAATGTCGAAATTATTATCATTTTTTTTTATTTAGGGAAGATTATTTACATGAAAATGTACAAATGGTTACAAATATAATCACAAATTGAGTAAGTAAATGTTAATCGTAGAAGGCGCAAAATATAAAATAGTATAAAGAACTCATTTTATAAGAATTTCTTTCGCACTTGTCAATTAGAAAACTCGCTAACGCTCGTTTTCTAAATTCTGACGCGTGCGAAAAAAACATGTCTTATAAAACACGTTCTTTAATATACTCTTACGATACGTTTACTTTTATTCAAATATTTAAAATAGGCGTATCTATTTAGCCGAAAATTACGCAGGCACCAATGCACTAAATTTATATAAATCGCCGACAGGGTGTATCAGTAGTAAATGACACATAACTATGGAATCCTCTTTGTATAAAAATTCGAGTATATGTATGTAAGTATGTATTTCAAATTGATTTGGAGAACGTGGTCCGTATTACGAGCGCACCTTTGTACGTACGTGTGTACGTACGTACGTATCTCGCATAACTCAAAAACGGTAAGCCGTAAAAAGTTGAAATTTAGTATTTAGGACTGATATATCATCTAGTTGTGCACCTCCCCTTTTGGTTATTACATAATTTTCAGAAATGGTACTTTATTTGAAGTCTATAATAGATTTTTATGAAAAACTATTTTAAAATATAATCTATATCTTTTCAAATTTGGTATATAAGACTTTTATATCAATTGGAATAACATAGATTTTGGTTAAAACAGGCTAACTGGAAATGATATATTACCTGAAGTTGTTAACAGTTTTTCTTAAATAAAATGGTTTCATTTTGACTTTAGAAATAAATGCTTCAAATAGAGAATTAAATTCTACGTCTAGCTCATCAAGTATTAATAAATTAGCCCTTTGTATAAGCGAGATATGTACATTTAAAACTTATATACTTTTTGGTTTTTATAATGAAGCTTGCTATGGATAAAGACAAAAAATAACAAAAAAAATAAAAAAAATAGATGTTAATATTAAATTACGACAAATACGTGCAATTTTATAATTGGGTGTATACTTCATATGGTCTTGCGTACAAGGAAGTCGTGTGGTATCCACATCAGATTTTTTAACTCTATATCCATTTAATATGAAGTATAAAATTCATTCAAATCGTATAAAGAATAAAATATTCTTCAATATTTATAATAACATTAAATGTGAAAAAATGATATTTACCTAACAACGTTTTTTCAAGAAAAACTGTAAAAATCTTGAAATGAGGGTACTTCCGGTTGACCAATTATAACCAAAATCTAATCAGCTAACGAAGAGGAATACTAAAGAATTATAATTTTTGGAATTGTAGTATTAGAGTTATCGCATTACAAAATTATGTCACACACACACACACACACACACACACACACACACACACACACACACACACACACACACACGCACGCACGCACGCACGCACATAGCATCATCGTAAAAAGAGTAAAATCGTATTCTAGGGACCCAAAACGTGCTTTTTGACCAGACAATACCTTCCTTACCTAAAGGTGAAGGAAGATAAAAACAAATTACACCATAGCGAAAACTATCTCTTTAGAACTACACATACTAGAATTTATATGAAGTTTTGCGAAAAAAAATGTTTACCTAACATAAAGTGGCATCATTCGTGTGAATACATAAAAAAGCTGATGTGGACACCACACGAATCCTTGTACGCAAGACCACCATGAAGTATAGACCCAATTATAAAATTGCACGTATTTGACGTAATTTAACATTAACATAAAAATTTTTTATCATTTTTTTTCTCATACAAGCCCTATTACAAAAACCAAAATGTATATAATTTTTTAATTTACATATCTCGCTTAGGTAATACTTAATGTGCTAGACGCAGAATTTAATTCTCTAAAACATATATGAAGCATTTATTTCTAAAATCAAAATAAAACCATTTTATTCAAGAAATATGTTGGCAACTTCAGGTAATATATAAGTATAACTTCCGGTTAGCCTATTTTAACCAAAATCTACTAGATATGTTATTTTCATTGACTCATTGACATAAAATCTTATATACCAAATTTGAAAACTTTTGGATTATATTTTAAAATATGTAGTTTTTATTAAAATCTATTATAGGCTTCAAGTTAAGTACCATTTCTGGAAATTATGTAATGACCAAAAAGAGGGGTGCACAACTAGATGTTGTAGCAGTCCTAAATACAAAATTTCAACTTTCTACGGCTTACAGTTTTTGTGTTATGAAAGATACGTACGTACGTACAGACGTCACAACGAAATTAGTCAAAATGGATTCAGGGATTGTCAAAATGGATATTTCCGTTGAAACCTGAAAACCGAAGTGTTTCGCGATTACAATACTTCTTTTACTTTGTACAAGGAAGTAATAAAGTAAAAAGCTATTATCTAGCCCTTCCTTGATGATATAGCTTTGTTTTTGATGAAAACATTTCTCAAAACATATTTATGTCTGTCTTGCAGACAGTATCATTTCATCAGACCGCAAAAGATCAGCAACTTATGAATTATGAAACTTCTTAATCTGTTTCCAGAGCTTTGTTCCGTCAGATCATTATTTAGACAGGTTAATTTTGCCATGAAATTGATAACATCTAAAGGATTTTCGTTTTAATTAGCCCGCACGGTAAATCAGAGAAAATGTTATCTTATAGGTACGGATCAACGCATCTTGGGTGAAGATTTTGTAGTAGAATAAATAAAGTTAAAGGCAATCTATATATAATATATTTTTGTGTAAAAACATGCTATAAACCAAGCCCGATGTTTTACAAACAGCATGTTATAAAATTCCAAGCGTGGTTAAAATTTCCATTATTGGTTTCATTGTTGTAATCAATATTCTTAAGCTACAATCAATATATCCGTTATTGTAATCAACAATTTTACAGTTATTGTTTGCAATACAAATATCCGTTTGGCAGGATATTTCATTAAAATTTTAATAAGAAACCAGAGTAATATCCCCAGATAAAAAATAAAAATGATACCTCAGGCAAATACATTCCTGTCAATCAAAAATTTATTCTTCGTTCCAGTTTTAAAATTAATATTTTAAACATCGTAAGTAGCATAAAGCAATGCTTTATTAAAAATTGCGTGTTTTAGGTGTATAATATCCATCGTGATCTCAAAATTTTATGTACAGTGTATAAAAATGAATGGATGAAATTTGATAATGAAAATGACAAAATTGACAGCTGTCTAAAATTAGCAAGTAGAGAATATATGAAAATACATCAGTTAACGACTTTATGTTATACCTTATTATCTACAAACTTGTACTCCTATACATATAAATAATAATAACAGTAGTTTTTAAAAGAGTGAAAAAAATATACACATTAGATATAATTTACAGGAATACAGGATATAACTGAAATAAGTACATTAAAATTAACCAGCAATATAATACGTCGCGAACAACAATATGTCTTAATAACTTTTTCTCAAAATCGCATGTTTTTTAGCATTTTTACAACCCCGTAAATTGACGAGTCGTTCCACGTATTTTCTAATAATGCTGTATCAACAACTATGAAATATTTTGTTTTAGCAATTGACAGTCCTGTCATTCGTTGCAATTAAATTTTGACATTGGTAATAAACTTGTTTATAAAGTAAAATTCTGTCGAAATGGCAAAATGCTGACGTTTACGCATAGCGAGTACACAGACAATGTAATTACTTACCTATGGTTTATTTATTTATTCATATATGTAGTACATTTTACTTTGTTATTGACATAAAGACACTGCCATGGAGTTGCCAACGCATTTAGACGGAGCGTTTTCCAAATTCTGTTTGTAATATTCGCACATTTGTGAATCTTGTACATCTTCGAGTATCACAGTACGGAGTGTCATATATGATAATATTTAAAAAAAGCAACAGTTATATCTACATCATGCGCAAAAATATCATTGTTTTCAGTTCATAACAGACTTAAAATTTTGCGAATGGCTAGTATTGTTCACTGATGAGGCTGGATTTACGAAAGAAGGCGTCTTTAGTGCACAATAATACACATCACGGCAGACGAAATCCCCATACTGTAAAAGTTTTCATTAAAAAATGTGTGACAAGGCGAGGGTAAGCGCAATAAAAGATAAATAACTTTTTATAAACTCTTCTAAATTATAGTTTCAATATTCATATTTTAACTCTGTTTATCTGTTTAAGTTATAAATGTCAAAATTCAGTTTAGAAATTCTTATCGTATTATGATAGTCACGACATTTATTTGTTGATAATTAAGTCTAGAAATTATTGTGTATGCGTACGTGACTATGGATGCCCTTGCCTATGCACCCCATACCCCTAAGATAATCCTGTCCTGGAGATAGCGTTTTTGTTTTAAGTCAGTCTGTATTAGTTAGCCATGGGATAAACATGGGAGAGTCGGCATTAGTTGGCCATGAGAGTAACATGGAAGGGTCGACATAAGATAGTCGGCATTAGTTAGCCATGGGATAAACATGGAAGAGTCGGAATTAGTTAGCCATGGGATAAACATGGGAGAGTCGGTATTAGTTAGCCATGGGATAAACATGGAAGAGTTTTAGTCTGGGGCGACGCTCGTCCGCTGTGTTACAGAATGTAGCAGTTTTATTAGTTAAGTTAGGCTTAGTATTAATTAATAATAATGTAACCGTGTAAATAAAGTATTAGTTTTTAAATCAATAAGTTGTGTTCATGTCCGTAGTGTTCATTAGTGTAAAGTGTAAAAAGCCTCAAGTGTATGTGTGTCCTTCTCAAGAATCCATCACACCGCACCCTTCCGCACCCCTCGTGTTACAGTGGTGCAGTCGGTAGTATTATCATCCAGCTTCAGTTCCACCCCCCTCGTGTTACAAATGTTTGGACGGTAACAATAAATAGACGACTAATTGGTATTCATATACCTCGTTATACTGGACAAGAGGCTGTACATTTTTTGAATAACGTATTTAAACTATTATGATTTGTCGACGATAAACGATAACTCATCTCATAACCTCATAACTATGCTCTTCCTCTATTCACAGATGTTTATAAGTCTGTTTTAATACACAATTTTATAATTTTATTATCCAAAATTTAAATTTCATTATTTTAAAAATTGTACTATTACGATTTTATTTAATAAATATGTTTTCCGTTGATCGTTTATTAGTTACTGTGTCTGCAAGAAAGCAAACACCAGCCGACAATTTTTCAGACAGCACAGACGGCAGCACCGATCAGATCATAGGCTGGTAACTAAATATCTAACAAATCTTTAAAGAATTTTAACTCAAAGACTAGAAGATTTAGAAAGAAATGTTATTAAGAAATATTGGCCCGTATTCTTACCTCTTGGAGTAGCGCTACTTCCGAAGTAGCGCTATTTCGATTTTTTAAATTTTATTTAAAGATAAGAATAGGTTTCATATTTTTGTAAATAAAACCTATAATATTTGAAATAAGTGCTATTTACAATTTAATTTATTTTTATTTCTTTAATTTTTAACATTAAAGTTGACATTTGACAGTTGAAGTAGCGATTCTTCGGAAGTAGCGCTACTTCAAAGAGGTGAGAATACGGGCCATTGTTGCTCTCGACGAGTTACATTATAGGTTAAATTTAACACTCGCCATGTTTCAGAAGATTTCAGTATCTAAATTAATCTCTCGGTCATTTTTCAGCTGCTGGCTAATAGCCCAGTTAGTAACAGACGCGTTTACACCACATTGATATGCTCCAGTAAGAGCGAAACGCGTCTGGGTTCGGCCAGCATCTGAAAAATGACCGAGATATTGATTCAGATGCAGAAATTTTATGAAAAATTTACTATATATTGTTGGATTCATTCTTGTAATCAATATTCTTTGTTGTAATCAACCAAGAAAAAAAATCTGATGTGGCCAGCACATAACCTCCCGCCAGATATTTTATCTGATTGTACGCATAAAACGAAAAATATTTTTAAATACAAATACATATATATTCATGTCTCACTACAAAATAATTCTCACATATATTTGCAAAATCTATGGGATATTTTAATATAAATTATGTACAATACATACATTTTCTTTGTATTCAATATCAATGAAATTTTCTTTTTCTACTTTCCTTTTCTTTTTCTTTATATTCGTAATTTTTTCGCAAATTCCTCTTATATATTCTTTTTTACGTAGGTATATTCTTTTGCGTTGTTGACTTTTTTTTATTTTCATAATTTTCATAATAATGTACAAATATTTTTGATAGTGGCATACAAATATTTTTGACAGTGACATTTATGTGTCAATTACAAACATTTGAATTTCTTGCCTTGAAGTAGTTTGATCTGAGAATTTTTACATCAAATTATTTTATATGCATTTCTTTATCTCTAAATCTATAGAAGATATATTAATGAATTTATATTTATCGAATAAAGAATTTAACGTTCTTTAATATAAGTATTTACATAAATTTTCGATAAATAATATTTAGATGATTTTTTTCTTGTAACTACTACTTCCGGTTGTCCAATTGTTACCAAAACTTAATCAACTCTTCCCATTATTGTTAGATTGAGGAATCCGTAGTTAAAAATTTCTTAAGTCTTATAGTATTTGAGAAATCGTGGATCCAACATCCAAACACACACACACACACACACACACACACACAAACACACACACACACACACACACACACACTCAAACACACACACACACACAAACACACACAAACACACACACACAAACACACACACACACACGCACGCACGCACACACACGCACACACGCACGCACACACACACATACACACACTCACACACACACACACACACACACACACACACACACATACACACACACACACACACACACACACACACACACACACACACACACACACACACACACACACACACACACACACACACACGGACACACACACGGACATCATCGTAAAAATGTTATAATCGGATTCTAGAGACCTTAAAACGTGCTTATTCACTAAAATCTGGATATGCGATTTTTAGCATGAATTCAAACCTCTCTTAGCGATAGGTAAAAAGAAAACGTTAGTAAAACAATATACTTACTTCAGTCTTCTGAATATGTAATATGGCTCTGACTGAATACAACAATGTTTAATAAGAACAAAAATTATAACATATTCATGTAGATATGTAAAAGCATTATATTTCCTACAAATATAGAAACCTTGGCTCCTTGGCTTGTAATTCAATTATGTTCACGAAATAACTCAACTGTGAATCCGTTTCATCTAAATATTGTAAAACAATACACAGAGTAGAATTATTACTTTCTTGAGACAAATAAGTTTCATTATGTTAAAACATCAATGAACATCAAAAGGAAAATTTGGTAATTGTTATATTTCATTTTAATTGGAATATTACAAAGTCACAAAATGGAAATTTATTTAGCAATATCTGAATTAACATTTACTAATAGTCAAGAAGTTGGGGAAAAAATTTCAAATTTAATAAATTGTTGGTTAGAAAGTATTTTATAATCTCAAAACTTGTATGTTCAACTTTAAAGTGATAAATATACGAAAATCCTCTTGTGATTTTTATCAGATTTAAAGTGAGTGCTACATTGAAAACAAAAGTTGAGAGAAAAGTTTTATTTAAAAGAAGAAGTCTAAAAACACAGTATAGCATAAAGAAATTTGAAAATAAATGATACTCCAAACTCTTACAGGCCTAATCAGAAACAAAAATTTATACTATGTTCCATAAGTCAACAAAAAACCAGTATCATGATTCCGGGTACACCATGATTCTTAAATATTTTCATCTATTTTTGGACAGATTGACATTGAATCATATGACATTTAAAATTGACACAACCTAACAAAAATAAAAATCTGGTGTGGCCAACACAATACCTCCCGCCATTAACCGCCCGAGTCACAAAAAAGATTAAGCTAATCCTTATTGTCAGAAACGTCAAATAAGTTAACTTACGTTGTGACAGATAAAACGTCAAGCATTTATTTATTTTTTGTTCAATTCCGTGGCTGTCGATAGTTTTAACGTAATTTTCGACATTTTCATATTTAATTTCTGTCGTTATAAAGCATGTAAAGTTAATTCTATTTATTGTTTTAGATGTAGAATTTTATACCCTAAAACTTTTATTTGACGCATTTTTGCTTAAAATAATTAGGCGATCAGGAAATTGCATAAAACTGATTTCCCATGTTAATTTCCTAAGTACACCTTTCAAATAGACACACGGTATACAGGGTGAAAATGAAATAAGTGCATTAAATTTAACCAGTAATATAACTCGTCGAGAGCAACAATATTTCTTAATAACTTTTTTTCAAAATCGCATATTTTTTTTAGCATTTTTATCACCCCGTAAATTGACGAGTCGTTCCAAATATTTTTGTAATAATTGAATGCAGTAGCAATACCTATGAAAAATTTTGATTTAGTAATTGACAGTCCTGTCAGTTGTTGCAATTAAATTTTAACATTAGTAATACACTTGTTTATAAAGTAAAATTCTGGCAAAATGCTTATGTTTATGAATAGCGGATACACAGACATTGTAATTACCTATGGTGAAGTTCTCAAGGTCAACGAAGTTACACGAAAATCATCCTCTTCGTAATATTCGTAAATTTATGTTGTACCACATACAATATCTTCGAGATTATCACAGTTTGATGTGTCACATATGACAATTTGGAATATTGTAAAAGAGCAACAGTTACTTCCATACCATGTGCAAAAATTTCATTGTTTCCAACATTTCAATTTTGCGAATGAGTTGTATTGTTCACTGATAGGGCTGGATATATTAGAGAAAGTGTCTTTAATAATGCACAATACGCTTATCTGGTCACAAAAATCCTCATACTGTAAGAAGGAAACACAATTTTCAACAAAAAATATCATTAATTGTTGGGCGGGAATAAATTGACGAGTCATTGGTCCTCATATAATCTCACCTCGTTTAAATGGACAAAAGTATGTACTTATATTTTTTGAATAACGTATTTAAACTATTATGATTTGCCGTGTTGACACACGAAAATTCATTTCATAACCTCCATAACTAGTATGCTCTTCCCACGCTCTTACTCTATTCATACAGTTTAGAAACCTGTGTTAATATACAATTTTATAATTTTCCGTTGATCGTGTCTACATCTATGCAACCACCACCCGACAATTTTTGTGCTGTGTACATCGATCTTTGATTCAGACAGCTGAGGGCAGCAGAGATCTTGCCAGTGGCGGGTAACGAAATTTTAAACAAATCTTTAAAGAATTTTAACTCAAAAACTAAAAAATTTAGAAAAAAAATTATTAAGAAAAATTGTTGCTCTCGACGAGTTACATCACTGGTTAAATTTAATGCACTTATTTCATTTACACCCTGTATATAATATTCCCCACCTTCGCTTTTGAATCGCGCTTCGACGTTTCCTTAGGATTTTACAGTGGTGATCCGCACCACTCGTTGAAAGAGGAATAGTGGTTCCAAATTTCCAAAACAAAGTTTCCCCAGGCCCCAGTTCCTTTGTATCTTTAATTTTAGGATGGTCCTCGAAATATACTAATTATTTTTCTTACAAGTGGAAAGCCGGATCTTTGAGTATCTTGCTTTAAAAGTCGTTGTCTAATTTATAGCATGGTCCGTTGAACACTGCAGTACAAATGTATTGCATTTACAGTCTTAGTTCGATTTTTATAGTAGAGTTCTTGCTTTTATTTGTTGTAGAGGCAGTAAACTAATTTAATAGATTTAATGGATAGTAAAACAAGTATTGTATCTCGTTGAGTAATGAGCAGAAAGGCAGTATGTTCGCTTTATCAAGGTGCCTTAATGCTAAATTTATTTAGGTTGTTTTCCGAAGTATTTTGATAGAGCTTCGCTTCGGAGTGTCTCCATGTTTCGCACGAGTTTAATCTAAAGTTACACGCGATAACAAACGCAGCTTCACATAAAGCGACGGCCCTCAAGATTTATTAGATGAAGGAAGTTATTTAGTTGGCCTTTTCCTCTTTGATTTTACATTCTGTTAACAGCGTGCAAGACTTTCAGAGTTTCTTTAAGCTTTCTACTATTTAAATGCTTCTAAGAGATACTTATTACGTTCAGAAACAAATACATTAGTTCAACTCTGAACTCAAAAGTCGTCTACCGAAATGAAACAGCAACATCTGACATCTATGCCGAATTGGAATTCATTGCAAGATGGCTGTATGATACATCAACCTTAAAAATTTGGTCCTAAACCATCTTTTTTAATTATTTGGCGTTATTTTTACTTTTTACCTCCCGCTACCCTTGATAAGGGAGGTATAGGGATTGTGCTATAAATCGCATATCAAGATTTTGGTAAATGACCACGTTTTAAGGTCCCTAGAATCCAATTTTAACATTTTCACGATGATGTATGTGTGTGTTGAATCCACGATTTCTTAAATACTATAAGACATAAGACATTTTTAACTACGGATTCCTCAATCTAACAATAATGGGAAGAGTCGAGTCAGTTTTGGTAACAATTAGACAACCCGAAGTAGTAGTTACAAGAAAAAAATCATCTAAATATTATTTATCGAAAATTTATGTAAATACTTATATTAAAGAACGTTAAATTCGTTATTCGATAAATATAAATTCATTATTATTTCTTCTATAGATTTAGAGATAAAGAAATGCATATAAAATAATTTGATGTAAAAATTCTTAGATCAAACTACTTCAAGGCAAGAAATTCAAATGTTTGTAATTCACACATAAATCTCACTGTCAAAAATATTTGTATGCCACTGTCAAAAATATTTGTACATCATTATAAAGATTATGAAAATAAATAAAAAGTCATCAACGCAAAAGAATATACCTAAAAAAGAATATAAAAGGAATTTGCGAAAAAATGAATAAAAGAAAAAGAAAGGGAAAGTAGAAACAAAAATTCAGGATATTGAATATAAAGAAAATGTATGTATTGTACATAATTTATATAAAAATAATTATTTTGTAGTGAGACATGAATATATGTATTTGTATTTTAAAATATTTTTCGTTTTATGCGTACAACCAGGTAAAATATCTGGCGAGAGGTTATGTGCTGGCCACATCTTTTAAAAAGAAAATAGGAAATAGAACCACAGTTATACGGAATGGAACATAATACAGTTTCCAGCATAACTAAATATGTAAGTAACTATATTTAAATAACAAAAATTAAATGGTGGGAGGTGTTGTGTTGGCCACATCAGATTTTTTCCCGAAACATCACTAATTAGTTACCCAACTAAATAATAGCAGTCTCCTAGCAGTGTCTGTCAGAAGCTTATGGATTATTTTAGAGAAAATGCTTCAAATAAAAGCTGGTTTATGATGGATTTAATTTATAAATTTAGATTTGAAATTTACGATTTATCTTGTTGAATTCTAGTGAATTTAAAGATATGAAATATGCCCAATCAATTTATATTGGGTCACGTGGTTTGACATAAATGGGATGACAGTTATATGATATTTATCAATTTTATCATAATCAATCTGTATTGTTCTACAGATAATATTAATAATATATCCATATTTGCGGAATCCATTTGTCAAATCAAAATTAAAATGTTTCAACTGTCACTTGAAACTGTCATTTTCCCCACCAAAATCATTGTTTGAAATACTGTGAAACGATTGGACGCATTTGCAAATTTACATGGGGATATTTTAAATGTAAATTCTAAATCATAAATTTCTTACATTCATCATGAACCAGTAAAGGCAGATATGTACAATTTATATTTATAAATTTAGATTTACAAATTCAAATTTAAAATTTACGATTTACCTTGTTGGTTTATAGTGAATTTAAAGATATGAAATGTGCCCAATTAACTTATATTGGGTTACGTGGTTTGACACAAATGGAATGTCAGTTATATGATATTTATTACTTTTATCATAATCAATCTGAATTATTCTACAGATAATATTATAAACATATCCATATTTTCGGAATCCATTTGTCAAATCAAAAGTAAAATGTTTAAACTGTCACTTGAAACTGTCATTTTTCCCACCAAAATCATTGTTTGAAATACTGTGAAACGATTGGACGCATTTACAAATTTACATTTATAATATAAAATATGGGGATATTTTAAATGTAAATTCTAAATCATAAATTTCTTAAATTCATCATGAACCAGTAAAGGCAAATATGTACAATTTATATTTATAAATTTAAATTCGTAAATCTAAATTTGTAAATTAAATCCATCATAAACCAGCCATAACAGTTATAGGAAAAATAATCCATAAACGATTGGCAGAGATAAATCACTGCTAGTCAATTGCTCGCCAATCACCCTTAATCAAGTATTCATACTAGGGGTCAATAATTCTATCAAGTCCCTAGGCTTAGTCGGTGTTATTCTTATTATTACTATTAGTATTCTTTCTATCTAATAAGTCACCGCTCGTAACGTGTCAATGAAGGATTTTCAAACCGAAAACGAAATCCTATTTCGATTGATAGTTTTTGCCTCGCGGCTTATTTGGTTAAAATTCGGCTGAGAAAGCAAAAATAAAGAAGATTCTAAAAGATTGTGAATGAAAACTCGTGTTGAAAAAGCGAAATTAAACCCGAATGAATGAATTCTCCCCCACGTTCGACAAAAATGAAAAATCCTCTTTGGCCGTCGTGTGAAAGTTTGATTCTGCCGACTTCACGCGAATTCCTCGCACTTGGACAGGGCCGGATAAAGATATTTTTGCGTAGCGTTTAGAATGCCTTGTTTGGCATTCATTATGTATAAGCAATAAAGCGATTGAAATCTGCATTTTATGATTGAGTTTGATTTATCGCTCAATATAATTTGTGTCGTAAAACTGCCAAAATAATAACAGGTATTTCATTGTACTCAGGCGTGAAACTTGACCAATTGTTAGTCATAAATATGCATTTTACATTAGAGCATCGTAGTTATTGTCTTTATGGTTACGTGGTAATCAAAAGCCAATAATTTAAGTTTTCATACGATGTAGCACCGAAAGTTTCTGCAAACTATTGATAAAAAATCTGATGTGGCCAACACATTACCTTCCGTCAGTTCACGGATCACCTCAACTACAGATAGGACAGTTAATGTATTTTTCAAAATACAAAATAGTGACATCTACAGATTGCTTCCATGAACTAACGCACACTGTGATGGCTTGGTCGGCTTGGTAGTTTGTGACATAGGAGACATGTCATGTATTGGGATTTTCAAGTATCAAGAGATGGCGCTGATCGCATTAAACACTGGTACATTTTTTGTTGACGTGTGTCAGCGGAGCATTTCTGTCAATTAAATTTCTTTAGTTTTCGTATTATTTTCTCATTTATTAGTATTTTTTATTTATAATTCAAGTATGTATAATAGAGTTTATGTTGTCATATAATTGTAGTTTCATGTAAATGTCAAATGTGTACCACTGTTTGTAGTTCTAATAGTCGCCGCTAGTTAGCGTTTTCTTATTTGAAAATCCCAGTAGATAAATTGAAATTTAGAATTTTTAAAATAAGACATAAGAAAACAGTATAAGTACATACATATATTTTAAATAACCACAATACAATAACTATAAATTCATTTCTATATAAATTTAAAATTACTTGTCAGATAGACATAAACCTCTTCTTTAATATT
>OY720461.1:31343475-31530975 GCA_963082715.1 Harpalus rubripes | reverse complement strand
TTTTTTTTTTTTTTTGAAAATGAAATTGTGGCACTGTCCACTGGTGAAAGTTACAGGGGATTGATTCATTCATTTTTGGTATCCCAAATTAAAGAACTTGGATGCGACAAAATATGGTATTAGCAAGATGGATCAGTATCATACATTCTAAATAATAACAATTTTGCGAAAATCATTCTCTTATCGTTATATAATCCCACGTTTTGGTAATACACATTGGCTGCCAGGTGTCTTGATTTGACAGCCCCAAACTTCTTTTTATGGGGTTATTTTAAATGAAGACTCTGGATCACTTGCAGGAAAATATTTGCCAAGAAATCGACATTCTACCGGCCGAAATGTGATGGAAATAAATAGCTTGATTAGACATAGCGGATAAGGGGCCCCTTATCCAATATTATTTTTGCAAATTGACATTCAAAAAAATAAACGACTAAATAAATTTGTATCTTGCTACAAAAAATGATTAAATTCAAAATTTCGCAGTAGTAACGTAACAAAATTATAAATCATGTAAATTGGGGCCTTTCTAAAGCCGGGGGCCCGCCCGCAATGCGGGCCCGTTAGTTACGCCACTGTGATCTGTGCCCTATAGTATTTATACACTGTGTTAATTGTCAATATACGAGTAATATCAAAAGTTGTTTTCCTGAAAAAAGTGTTGGTCTTGCATTCTGGAAACGAATTTAAAGAATTTTCGTCTTATTGGTAATTGAGGTGAAAGTGAATCTAATAAGAAAGATTTCGGAGTGAAATGTGAAAGTTTGCAAAGTAAATTTGGGGAATTTAATAAATAAGTGATTGATTTTTCACATCCTTGTTACTTGTACTCGGCAAGAATTTAAAATTCGTGGATCGCGTCCTGCAACTCAACTAGGTTGGACATCTTAGTCCGTACGTGTCTCTCCTCCGTAAAGAGGGAGCGAACTCACTCTAGGTCATTTCCAGGCCACTAACAGTATTACAACTTTCTTAAGTTCCGTATTAAAGTCGAATCCAACAGCAGAAGTTGTATCCTCTTGTTGGCCCTCGGACTTTTTCATGACTTTTACATCTTGGGGAGACATGTTCAGAAGATGTTCTAGATCTAGATTATAATGTCATGGTAACGCGATATCTTATGTCAAGAGTTGTTTTCGTGGATTCCAGGCATTGTTTATCATTTTATCAACGGTTGTTGCTAAGCACTACATAAAATAACTTGACAAGATGGAATTATTTAGAAATGGTATTAATTCTCATGAATAAAAAACTCCACTTTTGAGTCAAAAATCAGCTTTATAAGGCTGAGATAAAAAGTAGTTAGAGTAAGAAAGTTGTTATATGTTTTTCATCTATTCAAAAGTTTCTGAATCATTAAAACCTTTTAAATAAAAATATTTATCTAATAACGGTGCGATGTTCAAGATCATTCATTGAAACGCAGATAACAAATCTGAAAACTTTACTAATATTAATTTGAAATTTATTTCTCACATACATGTACTGCGTAACCAAGGAGTTGTGTTTGTTTGAAGCGGAAGCTCCGGGATTTAAATTATAAATAATTTTATAAATTTATCCATAAAATATATAGAAAAGTATTGATGCAAACCTGTTGAAAATATTTAATTTTTATTATAACACAAATCTCGCAAAAATAATATTTAAATGTATTTTTCTTAGGAAAACTTTTTGAGCTTCAAGTAAAGTACCATTTTCGGTTATCCGATTTACACCAAAATCTAATGGCTTCTTCCCATATTAAAATAACACACACACGCATGCACGCACTCACACTCACACAACACACACACACACACACACACACACACGTACAACACACACACACACATACACACACACATACATACATACACACACACACACACACACACACACACACACACACACACACACACACACACACACACACACACACACATCATCGTAAAAATAGTAAAATCGTATTCTAGGGACCTTAAAACGTGCTTATTCATTGTACTATACTGCTCTATAAATTAGAAAAAATCTGATGTGGCCAGCACATTACCTTCCGTCAGTTCTATGTATTTTGTACAAATTTCATACAGAAAGTGCCTTGCTAAAGATTATATTTCTTGTACTTTACCTTCCGGCAGTTGCATGTATTTTATGCAAATTCCATACAGAAAATTTATAGCAAAAGATCCTATATTTCCCGCAAAATTATAAGACAAACACACTATGTCAATTTCACTTGACACTGACATCTTTCAATCAGTATTTTCTTAATATAGTAGCTGTTTCCATAGCTATGGCTACTTTATGAAATTTAATTCCTTTATAATTTTTTAACTCTATATCCATTTAATATTAAGTATAAAATGTAGTCAAATCGTACAGAGAATAAAATATTCTTTAATATTTACAATAACATTAAATGTGAAAAAATGATATTTAACATAGTTTTTTAAAGAAAAACTGTTAAAATCTTCAAATGAAGATACTTCCGGTTGTCCAATTCTAACCAAAATCTAATCAGCTCTTCACATGGATGTAACGAAGAGAAATACGAAAGAATTATAATTTTTAGAATTGTGGTATGGAAGTTATCGTAGACGAAAATTTTGTTACATACACACACACACACACGGACACACACACATACACACACACATACATACATACACACACACACACACACACACACACACACACACACACACACACACACACACACACACACACACACACACACACACACACACACACATCATCGTAAAAATAGTAAAATCGTATTCTAGGGACCCTAAAACGTGCTTATTCATCAAAAACTCACCACCGAATTTTTTGACCAAAGACAATACCTTCCGTCACCTTTAGGTAAGGAAGGTATTGTCTTTGGTAAAATTATATAACCTTTGCGAGTCTTATTTGACCAACCGATTTCAATATGTTTATTGTAATGGTTATACATCTAAAAACTTTATTGCTAGTTCTGGAGTACCACAAGGCTCCGTTTTAGATCCACTACTCTTTTTGTTATTTATTAACGATATTTCAAATATATTTCAGCGTTCCCGCTTCCTGATGTACGCGGATGACTTCAAATTATTTAGATCTATAGCCAACTTAAAAGATTGTAAATTATTTCAGCACGATCTAAATTCTATACGTCAATGGTCACTAAGCAATCAATTACATTTTAACGTAAATAAGTGTCAAATTATAACTTTCTCTAGAAAATCTAATTCACTTAGTTATGATTATTCCATGAATGGTGTACTTTTATCCCGTACCACAATTATAAAAGATTTAGGTCTATTTCTTGACACTAAATTAAATTAAATTTATCATGCAGAATATATAATAAAGTCATGTTACAATAGTTATTTGTATCACTAGTCCAGAAACTGAATATTTGCGAGAACGAGTTTATTTTGACAGGCCGAGCTGAAAGCGAGGCCTGCAAATACGAGATCTCGCAAAACAGTTTCTGGGCGTGTGATACACAAGATTTTTTGTGCCGACATCTCCATAAATTCTTCGTATATTTCTCAACATTTTATTCTATTTTACATAACCTAAAAGAATGAACATATATTTTTATCAGTTTTGCATTGCAATTTTAAATATAATTACTTACATTTGAGCTTAAAATACGTAATTATTTTATATTTATTGAAAATATATTATACAAACATTAGTTATATATATATATATATATATATATATATATATATATATATATATATATATATATATATATATATATATATATATATATATATATATATATATATTATTTACTTTCGCATATTTTCAATGACAGATAGCGGAAACTCAATTGTATCACGCGAAGTTAGTTGTAGTTACAAAACAAACGACACAAATTGGTCCTAAAGTTGAAACTTATAATTAATCTATACGAGATGACAGCAATGACAGCATATTATTATTTTTATGACAAAATTTAGTTCTTTAAATTACAATAATTAAATATTTAGCCCTAAAATTTGAAACATTTTGCAAATTCTTGTGTTGAAAATAATCTTAAATTGACATATCACCAGAACAGTAATGCCAACTCCTTTTGCTGGCCTAGGTCAGCAAGAGCGCATTTCTGGACGATTTTGAGTTCTGTATTACTAGTCAAAATGGACGGAGATACGAAAATTAATTGGTTTCATTCTGCGTTCAACTTCGGGTTTTAAAAATGTTTCATGTTACATTGCATTATTTCATGCTTTAATTATAAGCAAACTAGATTATTGCTCTGTTATATGGTACCTACCCATCACAACAATATCTGATAAATGCAATCGAAGGACCTTAAACGTGGTCATTTACCAAAATCTCGATATGCGATCCCTATACTTCCCTTACCAAGGGTAGCGGGAGGTAAAAAGGGTTAGTACCGAAGTTTAAAATTGGTACGAGTCTGATCAAAATAAGGAAAAACGATTGTCCTAATATTGTTTAAACTAGATCAAAATTACTATGAATACAGCTGTTTGTATTTATTATTATTAGGGTGTTAAAATATCTCATTTCACTGGTAACCGTTTACTCGTAAAATGGTCAATAGTTATACATTAATTGTTTGTTTTGTTTTCATGCTGCAGGTTTCTATTTATCTATATTTTAGTGTCCATAATTCTAGGAATAAATAGCAAGACGTTGAATCACATTATTGTCTAACGAAACGTAATAAACAGTATTTAATCATAATTCTGCAAGATTTCACGACATCGTAAAATAAATACCATAGAGTTTAGATCTAATAAAACAGTGGTATGAAAGTTTATTACATTTATTAATAGGGCTTAGCAATAGGTGATATCTTTACTATTTTAAAACCAGTAATCTTTAATGTAGATTTAACGACAAAATTTATAGTTTTTCTATAATACTGCAGTCATTTACTGGGGCGCATTAAAATAACAATGTATTTGTTATTAAAGGATTTGAGGTAATAGTTATTTGTATCACTGGTCTAGAAAATGCACAAAGTTCAAGCATAAACGAAAACTACTGAAGACGTTCGCTACCGATCGCCACTAATAGATTTTCGTTTATATTTATTTGCGATTACATTTTACTTTTTTCATAACTGGAGGTACATATCGTATCAGCGGTCTATACTGAGCGGATTAAAATTATGGTAAGAGCAATAATAAATAAATATTATTACCTCCCGCTACTCTTGGTAAGGGAGGCATAGGGATCGTGATAAAAATCGCATAGGTATCGAGATTTTGGTAAATGACCACGTTTTAAGGTCCCTAGAATCCAATTGTAACATTTGCATGATGATGTCTGTCTGTCTCTCTCTCTCTCTCTCTCTCTCTCTCTCTCTCTCTCTCTCGGTGTGTGTGTGTGTGTGTGTGTGTGTGTGTGTGTGTGAGCGCGCGTGTGTGTGTGTGTGTGTGTGAGCGCGCGTGTATGTGTGAGTGTGTGTGTGTGTGTGAGTGTGTGTGCGTGTGTGGTTCCTGTTTACGCTCTAACTGAAAATTGAAACCTTGTATTTATACCTTATACTATGGAAAATTGAATTGCGCTTGGGGCCTTTCAAATACTAAATCTGCCATTGATTACAGTAGATACGTAGATAGTAGTGGAAATAGCTATTTGTGTATTAAGAGCGCAAAATGGGACATTGTCGACTGCCATTTGCGCTCGAAACACACACAAGATTTTTTTCTATAGTCCTCCACCATAAAAAAATAATAAAATTTACACTTTGTACTTACAGTACTATTTAACAATTTTGCAGTAAGGATAGGAACGTATTCAAATATGACTTCAAGATATTGTTTTGGCTTTCGTTTTTACAAAAAATTAATGGTAATGTTGTAATGAATTTTATAATAAGTTTTGTATAATTTATTTGTTTCAAGTACATTAAACTAGTGCAGTGAAAAAGTGGATGTCCACTGTGAGCATTCACGCCAAACTTTTGCAGGTGGCAGCACAACTGTTCACACAATTTATTTTATATTTAATTTTAATTTATCGTTACTTACCATTCTTCTTGAGCTATATCTTCAATCTAATATAAGCATTTTATACTTTCGTTTTCGTAAATAAATGCCATACTTTATTTTCACAGCCATGCGGCATTTTATTTGGTTATGTAATATACGGACAGAACAGTTATATGTCAGATTGACTTGTGAAGGTTGTAAATGTGTAACTACAGAGTCATTAGTTCCTGATTAACGTTTCTATTAAGAATGTAGACAAGTCACATTTCTCAACATTGTATAGTTAGAAATATGGACAGCGAGCGTTTTTCTACTTTGTCGTGCATGAGCGGCAAAGTGACATTTTGCGTTGAGAAAAGAGAGGGCAAATGGCTACTTTGTATATAGGCTGTCTCACAACTCGCGCCCCAGAGCGAATGTGGAAACGCAAGACTGCACTCGGATGTGTAATTTCAAAGAAAAAAAATCTAGCTTAAAAGACATTCGAGAAAAGACGTCTTAAAATTGACCAATCAGAGACTTACACTTTTAACGTGTGTTTGGCGTAATTGTACGTTACTAATGCTTCATACAAATCAAATCTTCTTTAAAATGTGTGGGCGACTGTAGTTTTCGAAAAATGTCAGTGTCAAATTAAATTTGCCAAGGTGAATAAAAAAGGCAAATTCTTATTCAATAATATTTTCGTTTAACACATTTTACACAGCTGCTACAACACGTTGCACTGTACGATATAAATGATGATCTCGGATGACACCTTCGCTAACCTAAATTTGTTGACAGTGAAAAGTCAACTCTAAAGTGTCAAAATTACAGTAAGTCAAACAAATTTTGTAACTCACTAGTAGTATTCTTAAAACCTAGCAACCAGTTTTATTTTGTAATAATATCATCACACTTCAAGAAATCCTTCCGGAATTGGTGGATTAAAAAGTCTTGTAACTCCGTTATGCAAGCAGCCGCAAATTATTTTCTTCTATTTGTTGGCAACCTATTGTCGTCGGCAAGTGTCAGTTTCGTCTGGGGCGCGAATTGTGAGACACCCTGTATAGACTGTAGAAAAAATTATTTGCATCTATACACTAAATTTAAATCACATACCTACCCAATTATTTGCAACACGATTTTGTCAATTTGAATAAAATAATAACGACGGGTATTGCAATAACATTTTATATGTTATTGTTAAATATTTATTTTAAGATAACATAACATAGAATTATAGCAAACAAAGTTCAGCTTCCTCCTCTAGCCCAGAATTTCTGCGAAAACTTTTATAATTAGTGCCATATTTAATTTTTAAATAGATTTCATATTCCGTTATAAAAAAGTTATAACAGCAAATGTCATATTTGAAAATAATACCAAGACACCTTCATCAATGTTACAAACCGACACGCATTCAAGCAGGGCCGCTCCGTAGGCATAAGGCGCCTTTGTGCAAAGTAATATTTTAGCGCCCGGCTCCTACCCCCCATGATGTAAAATTTGCAAAATAAAGTTGAAACTATACTTTTTATTCTCCAAAAATTAATATATGGATGAAATTTTCTTAGATTCATTATTGTAATCAATAGGATAATCACAATCGTTTGTTGTAATCAACAATTTTGCAGTTATAGTTTGCAATATAACAATAAAACAAAATTCTTCTTTTACTTTATACTTTTTAATTTTTAATAATAAATAAGGGAGATTGAATATCGGTAGAAAATAAAAATAAAATTGTTTCACTAAGATTTCAGAATTGTATGTAAATCATAAAGCATTTGATTCTTCGCAAAATGATGGTAGGTATTTAAATATTGGGTTCATTGTGGAATTCATTCTTGTAATTAATATTCTTGAGTTATAATCCATGTATTCATTGTTGTAATCAACAGTTTCACAGTTATTATTTCAATATAACAATGCTAGAATAATAATGAACCGATTGGTACGATAATTATTTTACTTATAACTAAAACTCTAATGCAAACAAATTAAAAAATATATTGTTCACTTCTACCATGTTAATTTGTAAGTTGCACACTAATTTTGTCTTTACGGGCAAGAGCATTTTATAAAAATTTACTATTATTTGCTTTACTGTCTTGAAGCGGCGCCCCTCAAAATCAGGCGCCTTTGTGCGGGGCACAACCTGCCCACCCGCACGGAGCGGCCCTGCATTCAAGTTACTAGTTTTCCCCCAACTACCATATCACTTCAAAGTGTTCGACGTCATCAAACATCACATCAACTTAGTTAAAAGTTACAAAATAGGCACCTTGGTGACGACGGTAAGAATCAGAAAGACCAATTCTAATTACATTAAGTTCTAAAAAAGTCCAACCCTCTTCAAGCTTCTACGCGCGATGTGTCGATAATTTAAATGAATGTGAGGGGGAAACATAATCATTGAAATCGATTAGTTATGGGCGTGATAACAAGTCGCTGTCAGCAAGACGAATGTCGCTGAGCCAAGCGGATACTTTACACCGAAATTGAGATTTATAATTCGGACACTGAATAATGCGCCCATTCATAATCTGCTGCCAGAGAGCTTCACACGCGGTTCTGCACGCTAAGAATGCTTCACTCTGTACTCGCTAAATGAGATGGGAGTAATTGTTTACACACCGCGAAATTGTCACGAGTTCTCACACGCTCACATTACTGGTACTGTTGTGTATTTGTTTGTTTTCAAACAGAAATTATATATTACTGCGTAGGCTTCCACAGTCTGAGTCATGAGAAATATTCGTTTTCCGGGAATGGACTGTGTCATATTTTGAGTCAGAGCTCAACGTTTCGCCCGCAGTTGTATGGGGCATCTTCAGGAGCAAGGGGGATAGTATTGTCTTAAACAAGGTTACCCGACGTGTCAACCACGCTAGAGGCCGAGTTTAAGCAACAAACGTTTTACACGTCGGCTAAGTTTGTAAACTGAGGGTGCGGTTCGAATCACACTTTGAGTACCGACAGCGCGCTAACAGTTGGTCCGAATCATATTTACAACGCTCACAGTTTGCGCTGTGAGGTGTATGACGTCAGAGGTGACGTCATCATTTCATGCTAACAGTGCTCACGCCCAAGAGGATGGGCAGCGTAAGCGCTGTAAGCACGTTTGATATTTTTTACGCCATGAAATTGTTTGTTGGATGGAAGTTATTAACGTAGTAAAGGATTTCTTTTAGAGGAAATTAATGAATTGATCAAACTAAAACTCACAAATGACAAGCAAGAAGTAAGAGCGTTTACGAACGGTCCGAATCGCCTACGCCTTCACAATCGTCAGCGCGTTCATTCAAATCGGACCAGCTGTGAGCGGTTTGAGCACTGTAAGCTATGATAGCATGATTCGGACCGCACCCTGAGTCTCCCCTTCTTGTTGCTTAAACTCGGCCTTTAGCGTGGTTGACACGTCGGGTAACCTTGTTTAAGACAGTACTATCCCCTTGCTCCTGAAGATGCCCCATACGAGTGCGGGCGAAACGTTGAGATGATTCTGGCAAACAACATGTCCAGCTGGTAGTTTGAAATTGGATATTGTACTCACTTTAAGTAAACCTTTGATTCCATTTTTTACCTCCCGCTACCCTTGGTAAAGGAGGTGTAGGGATCATGCTAAAAATCGCATATCGAGATATTGGTAAATGATCACGTTTTAGGGACCCTAGAATCCAATTTTAACATTTTCACGATGATGTCTGTGTGTATGTGTGTGTGGATCCCCCACTCTAACTCAAATACTATCATACAGAAATTTTGAAACCTTGTATTCCGAACTTTTTCTGTAATAGAAAGAGCCCATTAGATTTTGGTGAAAATCGGATAACCGGAAATGGCACTTTACTAAAAGCTCAAAATAGTTATTCTTCGAAAAGTACCTTGAAAAGTTATTTTTTCGAGATTAATGTTATTATAAAAATTAAAGATTATTGTATTTTCTACAGATTTGCATTAATACCTACTTCTTCTATATATTTTATGGATAAATTGATAAAATTATCTTTAATTTAAATCCCAGAGCCTACGCTTTAAACAAACAAAACGCAGTTATTCAAATGTAACTGACAGATAAATGTCACTATCAAAGAACTAATTATTTCAAAATAAGATTAGTAATGTTTTAAAAAGAAAAAAAGTAAATAGAACAATAGAAAAGGAATTCAATACAGTTTCCAGCATAAGTAGGTATGTATTTAGATTAATAAAAATTAACGATTCGCAAAAATGTTTAAACTAATCCTTATTTCATTAGACGATTTAGTTTAACACACGAGGTGTTAGTCGACACAAACGTAAAAAAAATTGTTGATAAATTTCATAGCACGTTATAAATAATCACAGATCATTTTGCAACATTTTAAAATCAAAATTCCATTAAAACTTTCTAAGAAGGATATAAACGTTGCAAAACTTTGGAAAACGTCTCAGCAGCATTAAATTTTGGGTAGTCTCCTGAGGTTATAAAGTGTTGGTATATTTATGTCCGGCAGTTTATCATCCACTCTGCTTCAAGTAAATTTACTGGGCCTGCTGTAGATAATTTAGACCCCAAGTCCAGAAGGTATTAAATCTACTGCCTTATATAGTTTTTTTTAATTTTTACCTCCCGCTACCCTTGTTAAGGGAGGTGTAGGGATCGTGCTAAAAATCGCATATCAAGATTTTACTAAATGACCACGTTTTAAGGACCCTAGAATCCAATTTTAACATTTTCATGATGATGTCTTTGTGTATGTGTATGTGGATCCTGCACTCTAACTCAAATATTATCATTCAGAAAATTTTGAAACCTTGTATTTCGAACTTTTTCTGAATTGGAAAGAACCCATTAGATTTTGGTGAAAATCGGATAACCGGAAATGACATTTTACTAGAAGCTCAAAATAGTTTTTCTTCGAAAAATACCTTTAAATGTTATTTTTTCGAGATTAATGTTATTATAAAAATTAAAGATTATTAAATTTTCTATAGATTTGCATTAATACCTTTTCTATATATTTTATGGATAAATTTATAAAATTATCTATAATTTAAATCTCGGAGCCTACGCCTACAGATAAATGTCACTATCAAAGAACTAATCATTTCAAAATAATATTAGTAATGTTTTAAAAAGGAAAAAAGGAAATAGAACAATAGAAAAGGAATTCAATACAGTTCCCAGCATAAGTAAATATGTAGGTATGTATTTAGATTAATAAAAATATTTAAGCTAATCCTCATTTTTGGATTAGTGAATTCTATTCTACCCCGGTATTTAAAATGTAATCTTCATTTTATTATAGTTCCGGTGGCTCAATGGTTAGAGCAACGCCTCATGCCATGAGGATTACATTAGACTATATTTATATATATATAAATATCCTTGAATCGGCCCATTAATATATTATAAAATATTACCTTGGTTACTTGATGCTAGTGTTTTTGTTATTATTTATTTGTTTTCCCTGATGAAAGCCGCAGTATACATATGTTACCGAATTGTTGGTTTTAAATTAAAATAAACAGAACATAAACTAAAAGGTTGTTTTATTGTCTGAAAGATTTTGTAACGCGACACAAGAATAAAAATTTTATAGTCGATTTATGAACAATGTGACGTTTATAGTTTTACATGGAAAACATAAAGTAGGAGTGGAAAAATACTTGTCTAGCCATCAACAAAAAATAATCCATATATGAAATTAAAGCACCGCTAGGCTGTGTCAAAAAAGCAGACACATGAAATACGCCGAATGCATTGGAATTTTATTGAAATTGTGGAATTCATTTCTATTACACAAATTTCGCAACTGATATAGCATTTTTTATATTTTAAATGTTGGCAGCAGTTAACACAGATTAATGCGCGAGTTCTGCAAAGATACGAAGCCTCAGCTTCTCAAATGATTTATTGAATATTTTCCTACTTTATCATCCTTAAATTCTATTTCGTTTTATTTTTCCTGTGAGTTAACTGCAGTGTATCATCATTTTGCACTTTACAGCGCTACAAATTTTAATATAGAGTGTACTATCTGCTTTGAGGGAAATATTAACACTGCAAACGACTTTATGCACTATTCAGATCTTGCAGGCGGATCTTGCAACCGAAATTACCTCAGCCAGAGAGATTTCATACACGCCATAAAGCTGTAAATTCTATACAAAAAGAATGGTTATCGGTTTTACGTAAAAATTTGAATTTGTTTCTCGGTACGTTCTAAACAAGTAATTAAATAATACTATCTATGTCCCATAATAGTAAATAACTTAGAAATTAACTGACTAAATGTGGATTTATGCAGCCTACTTTTTATTTTACTTTTTCTTTTACTTTATATAAGTTAAATGTGTGTTAATATATGTACTGCTTTAGGTGCACACTTTTAATTTTTCTTTAAGACCTTAAGTTGGCCAACTTTCAACTTAACACCGGTAAAGTAAAAGAATATCACAACTGCGCATGAGCTCCACTTCACAAACGTCAGCGTGTTGTGTATTTGTTTTTGTGTGTAGGTTTTAGGCTATGCAAACGAAAAATCAGTAAAGAACAAGATTGTATATTATAAGATTTAATTTAAAAATATCCCCACTTATATGATAAAACAGATATTTTATTCAAGGATAAACTGGCCAAAAAGAATGTTTGGAAAAGTATAGCGTCTGTATTAAATGAAACTGGTTAGTATATTTACTTATTATAGCCGCTTTCTTTTTATCAAGGAGATCAACTCCGAATAGCACACATCTACTCTAAATCGTTCTTTTTAAAAGGGGATAAATGATCTTGTACTACCCATTTTCTTCGTCCCCGCCCCCGCGAAACACCACCATTGAAACAAGATCATATAGATCGTGAACTGATCCCGAATGTCAATGTCACGTCAATATGACTGACTGCTATGTATTTTGTCTTTTTTGTAAGTATTTGATATTAAAATAACATGAATAGAAGAAATTAATTAGTTTGAAACGTTATAACATGTTTCATTACCATAAGAAATACATCCATATTTAAATACTCAAAGGTAAAAGAATTTAATATGTCAAAATCAAACCACATGTACAACAGACTATAACCACAAGCAAATTCAGCATATTATTTGTAAATATAATGCTATATATGTTTTTATCATCTACTTCCTATTTTAAAAGAATATACTGTTCTTTTCAGGAGTAGTTCAATACGAGGTAAGATCAGTTCATTTTCCCCCTAAAAAGAAAGCGCCTTATGTAATAATATTTTTGTATGCACAAATTATTACATTCTTGTCCAGAAAAATTACATCTGCCGGCACTGATTACGTAACCAGACATACAAAACTCGGCCCGAGTTTTCCAAGTGTGACTTTTGTGCATTTAGCTATGCTCGGCGTTAAAATTAAGGCATTTATATTGGCTTTTAGCAATCCACCTTCATTCATCTCTATTAAAAGCACAATATTCTGCAGCTAATTGAACCACGCTGACCAGAATGACCATGTTAGCGGTTGGAATATCTGAAGCGGAACGCTCATTACAATTTCAGGAATGTGGTTTCAAGGTGTGATCAGATATTTGTTGATGTTATACATGAAATTGAATATTAATTAATAAAATGTGTACTTTACAATTTAAAATTAATAGCGGACGTTACGTTCCAAATTATTATTATATTACTTACATCTTATACTATTTACACACCTTACAACTTCCCTGTCTAACATCTTCTTACTACATTGTAACCGCTACAAACACTCCAGCTTCTCTCCCACTCCTTGTGTTTGCTTCAGCCGTGGTTTCTATACTGACTCGGTAATTAATTTGTTTTTCAATACAACGATGCATTCTTTATCAGTGTAGCCAAAAGGATTTTTTTTACTATTTACATTATAAACAACTACGAGATATAACCACAAATTGAGTAGAATTAGAATTTTGATGACTTACTTATACAGAATGTCTCACAACTCGCGCCCCAGACGAAACTGACACTTGCCGACAACAATAGGTTGTCAACAAATAGAAGAAAATAATTTGCGGCTGCTTGCATAACGGAGTTACAAGACTTTTTAATCCACCAATCCCGGAAGGATATCTTGAGGTGTGATGATATTATTACAAAATCAAACTGGTTGCTAGGTTTTAAAAGTACTACTAGTGAGCTACAAAATTTGTTTGACTTACTGTAATTATGACACTTTAGAGTTGACTTTTCACTGTCAACAAATTTAGGTTAGCGAAGGTGTCGTCCGAGATCATCATTTATATCGTATAGAGCAACGTGTTGTAGCGATTCTGGGAGCACCACCAGTTTCTTTTCGATCTGGCATAACTTGACTGGTCTCATGCGTCCTTGCGATGGCTCTCAATATCACTTTATGATCCACAAGATTTCTATCCGGAAAACGTTCCAAATAGACTCGTGTTGCCTCTCTGGCGTTACGTCCACATTCTCCGAAAATTATAATCATTTCTAAGTAATCAGCGTCTGAATACATGGTAAGAATTTGCCTTTTTTTATTCACCTTGTCAAATTTAATTTGACACTGACATTAAAACTACAGTCGCCCACACATTTTAAAGAAGATTTGATTTGTATAAAACCATAGTAACGTAAAATTACGGCAAACACACGTTAAAGGTGTAGGTCTCTGATTGGTCAATTTTAAGACGTCTTTTCTCAAATATCTTTTAAGCTAGATTTTTTTTCTTCGAAATTACACATCCGAGTTTAGTCTCGTGTTTCCTCATTCGCTCTGTGGCGCGAGTTGTGAGACAACCTGTATTTGAAAAACAAACTAATTACGAACGCTTTCTATTCTGACGAAATGAATTTAGGAATTTTTGGAAAGTACACTGGCTTGCAAAAAAATCGCGTACACCTATTTTTTGCTGTATTGATTCGATCTTGATTTTTAACTTGTCAATGTCATTAGTGTCAATTAAGACGTCAAAATTAACATAAATTCAAATACATACTTGGCTGTTCTTTCATTTTTCTGGAACATATTTGTAATTTAACAGTAGGTAAATTAAACACAATGAAGAACTAGCTCCATAATAGATCAAATTGTAATGACAGTGACAACATTGTCAGTTTTTACATTATTTACGGAGCTAAAAAATTACAAAAACTCGGTTACTTGATTTTTAAGGTATACGCAATTTTTTTGCAAGCCAGTGTACAGAGTGTCTCATTTTCGATGTTTTTTTAAGGTATCTCGGGTAATATTAATGATAGAGCAAAACCGTTTGCACATTCCAGGGTCAACTTTCCCAGAAATGTTTAATAGTTACCACAGGAAATTTCGATCTTCTTTTGTTTCTGAGCTACAGGCAAAAACTCGTATTTCGCTCATTTTGAAAATATCTCATATCTTATTTATTATAAAAGTTAGAAAAAAAATGTTTATACAAAATTTTTACCGTTTTTTAAATAGAATAAAATGGCGTAATTAGATTTTTTGAAAACTTAATGATTCTCGAGATATAACACAAACTTATGATTTTTTAAATGGGAACCTATGTTAAAAATAGTCTCATCTTTTTGCTTATTTTATAAGCTTTTCAATGATATTTAACAAGTCTACATTCTTTTGTTTTAAACTTGAATAAAAGACAAATTATTAATTTATTGAGGTGAAAATATTGGAAAATATTAAGAAACAAATGAAAAAATCTATTACAGATCATCATTTGCATATTTCTAATACTACTTGTTTCAGTTTTATTCATTTTTTCAATTTATTTACTTCAAAAGCATATTAAACCATCTTTTTCGGATTGTGTCAAAGCCAACTGTAACGTCGATAACTAGTAATTTAACTATCCCGAAAATAATTGGTTAAGAATAATTTTAAAAACATAATTAACAGATATTGAATCAAAATAAACAAATGATGATTTGTAATAAATTTTTTCATTTGTTTCTTAGTAATTTCCAATATTTTCACCTCAATAAATTAATAATTCGTCTTTTATTCAAGTTTAGAACAAAAGAATGTAGACTTGTTATATATCATTGAAAAGCTTATAAAATAAGCAAAAAGATGAGACTATTTTCAACATAGGTTCCCATTTAAAAAATCATAAGTTTGTGTTATATCTCGAGAATCATTAAGTTTTCAAAAAATCTAATCACGCCATTTTATTCTATTTAAAAGACGGTAAAAATTTTGTATAAACATTTTTTTTCTAACTTTTATAATAAACAAGATATGAGATATTTTCAAAATGAGCGAAAAACGAGTTTTTGCCTGTAGCTCAGAAACAAAAGAAGATCGAAAATTCCTGTGGTGACTATTAAACTTTTCTCAAAAAGTTGACCCTGTAATGTGTAAACGGTTTTGATCTATCGTTAATATGACCCGAGATACCTTAAAAAAAACATCGAAAATGAGACACTTCAAACTTTCTTTCCAAAGATTCCATAAACCCAATAAAAATAATGCCGGTGAATATCGTCTTGTTACAGTAATAATAACGAAATGTATAAGTCGTCCTTTCTTCATAGTTGTCCACCTTTCTTAATTATTTTTTTTAAAGGTATTTAATTGTGTTCTCCCATACAATACTTTCCTTTAAATATTTGACCCTATATAAAACTTCGTTGATTTAATCACGAAATATCAAAGAGTGCGGTTGTAACAAAAGCTTTTATCCCTGTATAAATTTCAAACTGAACTAATTATCTACTTGATAATTCAGTTAGCGTCGCATTAAAAACAATAGGCTCTGGTATGGGTTGTAGATGTTGAGTCGTTGTGCGATCCCAGTGAGCCTGTCTCGAGGGGAGTATAATTGATTGATTCGATGACAATGGAATCCTAAACCCTCTTCGTTGTTCAAGCGTTTTTACTCCTAGGTTTTCAGGATTCACAAAGCCGAATACTGATTTTTGCCAATAAAAGTTTTGATTGTAATGTATTGAAAATGTTCCAAAAGAAATTTTGAAGGACGGAATTGATTATGAAAAATTATTATTCTTTGATAAAAAATTCAGAAGGCGGATTTTGTAATCAAATAATTTAATTTGACCCAACTGTTATTATTCCGTTTCCTTTTCTGTCTGACCAGCTTCCTCCAATGTTTAAAACTACTGGTTTTAAATTTACATACGAATAGATTCTTCGGAAAATCATTCTTACCATAGAATCAGTGCCGGATTAGCTATGTAGCAGGAGGCAGCAAATGCTACGGGCCCCGCGCCTTGGGGGGCCCCGCGTCTGTGCCCAAAAAAACTACAAATTAAAAAAATTATAAGCCACCCACTAAGCCACACGCCTAGTAGCTACTCTCAAAGTGAGCGCAGGCCATACTGTAATAGTATAAGTACATTATTATGCTACAAGTTGGCAACATCACATTACTTACAGGTGGAATCCCCTAATATTGTTTTCGATTCGAGCTGTTTGTATAACCCGACCATGTCGACTTAGTCGTTCGTTCCTACCACATTTACATAAGTTTATTTTTTTTAAGAGTGAAATTTGTTGTTATTTGTTGTTTTGGACTATTTACGTCGTGTTATAGTGTCTTAGTTTTTACGTGCTTTTGTGTTATTAATTCTGTTTTGCTGATCGCTGTGTACTAGTACAAAATCAGTATAATACCACTTTTTATAATAGTACAATTCTATATAATCTCAAAACAGTGAAAACGACGAGAACGATAAGCTCTGAAGTTTTTGGAAAGTAGCTAACTTTTGTGTGCATATACAAACCTACTGTACAAAGTTCAAAAAACAAGACATGTAGGTTTTAGAGCCGAACATTAATGGGGGCGAAGTGACGCGAAATTGCTTATGGGGCTGCATTGATGAAAATAGGTTCTTCTTTACTCAATTTGCTTTCATTTGTAGATAAGATAAAAATCTGATTTTTTATATATGATTTTTTGATATTTACTAGATTTTGGTAGTTGTCAAAACAGGATTTAATAAAATTTCTCGATAGAATTATTTCCCGAAGTTGCTTCAGTTTTTAACATTTTTCCCTAATCATACCAAAACACCAGCGATTTGAGAAGTACTTTTTTGAGAACACATTAGGTACTAAATTTTAATCATCCAGTTTTTTGTTTGGGCATATTGACCGTTAGTATGAACAACAGATTAAGGGTGATTATCGAGCATTTGACTAGCATTGTTTTATCTCTGTCATTCGTTTATCGATCCTTTTAGAGGAAAATACTTCAAATACTAGTTATAGAAAAGTTAAATGCCCGCATATCTTTTATTTGAAGAATTTTTCTCTAAAATAATATCTAAACGATTCACAGAGAAAAAACAATTTGAGTATGATGATTACAAACTGCAGCGGAGAACGTTCTTTCTCAACATTAAAGAGAATTAAAAATGTGTTAAGGAACACGATGGGGCAAGACCGTTTGAATGACCTCACTATTATGAATATAGAAAATGATCTACTTAAAAATATTGATTTGTCGAGTGTAATTTCTAAATTTGCCCACATTAAATCACGAAAATCCTTTTTGTAAATGTTTTGTTTTATTTACATCCTAAATTATAATACGCAATGCAATTCAAGGGCCCCCTGTTCACATTTGCTACGGGCCCCGCGCTGGCTTGATCCGGCACTGCATAGAATAGTATATTCTGCAAGAAGTATTGGAATATGATATTCCAAACGTGTTGCAGAGTATACTTTCTCCAACAAGATATTAGAAATTAACAAAAAAAATCTGATGCGACCAGCACATTACCTTTCGTCATTTCTATGCATTTTGTACAAATTTAATACAGAACGTTCCTTGCAAAAGATTCTATTTCTTTTCGAACATTAGCTTCTGGCAGTTATATGTATTTTATACAAATTCCATACAGAAAGTTCCTTCCTATGTTTCCAGTAAAATTATAACACAAATATACTATGTCAATTGCTCCTGACACTGACGCCTTTCAATCAGATTTTTCTTAATATAGCAGCTGTTTCCAAAATTATAGCATAGATGGCTAATTTATGAAATTTTTTAACTCTATCAATTTAATATGAAGTAAACAGTTTCTTATAAAGTGAACAATTATTTTATTATGAAACTTATAATTTAACAAACATAATATTAATTTATATATGTCCATAAATTGCGTATAATTCACATCTTTTTACCTTCCGTAATACTTTTAGGTAAGGACAGCGGCGGGATTTTAACAATTTTATTGGGGGGGGGGCAATATCGGTCTTCGTTTTTTAAGGGAGGAGTGGAAGGGGGGGGGGTATTGAAATATTTTAATCCTTAAACGGTCACTTGACGTCTGAGAGACTACCATTTTCTAAACTACAAAAATGTAACTTTTTATAAAAAATTCGTTTAGTGATTAATTATATTATTTACACTGGACATCGTACTATAAAGTGAGTAAAAACAATTTTGTAATGGGCATGAAAGAGTGTAAAAAAACAAACAACTTCAGCTACAGAAGACTGTATTCGAATGTACCATAATTACAGTTAGTTAAAAAAGAAAAATACATTTAGAAAAAAATGCTTATTTTATAACAAATACGTAAAAAACAATACGCGAAAACAGTGGTAACAAAACACAATGCACGTAAATATTACTCTAATTGAGTAATTGCATCCCCTAAATATCAAGAAGCAGACATTATTATTAAATTTTGCTTGAAGGTACAAATAACACCCTTTTCGCAAAATCTTCATCTGTAAAACATATTTTCTTTTGGCGGACCAGCCATGATATACGTGGACACAATTTGTAACGCTAACGGACACGTGGCCTCTGTCAGGTCACTAAGTAACAATAAGTATTTTGGGTTTCAATTTCAAGTATTTCTAATTTATAAAAGTATACTTTAAATTATCAATTATTAAATTTTTATTTATAAATATTTTAAAATTATTACTATTTAACGTAAATATAATCTCAAATATTGAAATTGTCCAAATTTTGGGGGGGCAACTGCCCCCTCTTGTACCCCACCGCCACCTAAATCCCGCCACTGGGTAAGGAAGGTATTGTTTTTGGTCAAAAAATTCGATGGTGAGTTTTTTAACAAAATGGTAAGTTGTTTATGTTGAAATATTACTTCTAATTATTGATTTTTATATTATCTTCAGGTCATAGGACTTGAAAGAAGAAAAATTTATAACTATAGCTGTGTTAGTTCAGAAAGAAGAATATGGGAAGTTAAAATCTTTCAACTTAAAAATTATGAAACGAAACAATGCACTCAGATTTGCTTTGTCAAAATAATTTAAACGGTAAGTTTTATTTATTACAATTTAATTTTATTATAATATTGCAATTTTCAGCTGATTGTATGGTTATATCAGGCGGGTTTTGAAATGTATGGTACACGTTACTTGAAATGTAGACACTGTCAACTCAATTTGTGGCTACATACGAGTACAAGTAAATATGAAAATTTTACGATCCATGATTTCCGGTTCGACGTCGAGGCGAACTGTCAAATATTAAATTTTTAAATATGATTTAGACATAAGTGCCATATACAAATGCAACATATGTTTTGTATTGAAGAATGTAAGAATAGCTGTTGCTGTTATGTCTGCAACTGAGCAGTCGATGTGTTGTCAAAATGATGGAATTTAAAAGTGTAGATCAATAAATTGTTCATTAATGTATTTCATTATTTAAAGAGTTTTATTTATGATAATAACTAACACGAACCAGCGATCCCAATTCGTTATTTGATAAATTTACCTCTATTACAAGATATGTCAAATCATGTGGTTCATTAATAAACCGGTGGAATGCATTGTCAGTATTGGTTTTCCTCTTCCATAATTATATGATGCTTGATACAATGTTTTAATGTAAACAATCAGTCAGAATCACACAATACCCAAAATGTCAAAATGTGAAATTTCAAATGTTATCGGGAAGCGCTACCAACATAACTGACAAAAAAAAACATATTTTTAACAAGTTCTTTCTAAAAAAATTAATTGTAAAATTACCTCAATAGAAAAAATAGTATAAAAACATGTATCATAAGGCCTGTTAACGCACTCGTCCTTTGTAAAACTCGCCTGGCGGCTCGTTTTCCAAACTTGGACTCGTACGTTAACAGATTGCCTTATGATACTTGTGTTTTAATGTACTATTTTTACATTTATTGTTATTATAAATATTAAAGAATATTTTATTCTCTATACGATTTGATTACATTTTATACTTCATATTCAATGGATATTGAGTTAAAAAATTATAAAGAATTTAAATTTCATAATGCAGCCAGCTATGCAATAATCTGGGCTATTCTGTAACTCAATCATTATCATTTATCGATCATTATCGAGATAATGATCGATTGCAATTCAAATTGGGATTCTGTAACTCACTTGATCATTAAAATTGGTTAATGATAGTCGATAACACACTGAAATTTATCGATCAGTAATAGGCTGTCGTTATCACATTAATGATCGATAACAAATGTCAAAGTCAGATAAAAGTATCAGTTAGAATTATATATCACCTGTACTTTCAAAGCAATATACATAATTGAAAGAATATACAAGTAAGCATTTTATATCATATAATATAATTCGTAGTATTTACATTTTTATATTGTTTATAGATTTAGGTTATGTATTCACGACAAGGCACTAAAAAATTGACCCTTTATCCTTACGCGATGAAAATTTTAAACAAATCTTTTAAGTAATTCGAGAACTCGCCCAATATTTAATTATAACACTCAAGCCAATGGTAGAAATGACATTTGGGGGCCGCGCTACTGCTAGAAACAGCGAGGCCCAGAGCAATTATTATGACATACGAGGCCCCTTCGAAACTTTACATTTATAATTTCCACCACAATTTTATTGTATTTTTTTCTTCGTAAATTGCTATTATTAAAATATTGAAGAAATTCCTTTGTTGGATTCATTCTTGTAATCAATAAAATATTCTTTGTTGTAATCAATCATTTTATAGTTATAGTTTTTAATATAACAATGCCAGAGAAACATGCGTTTGGAAGGATATTTCTTTAAATTTTTTCTACTAAATTTTAATAGTACATCAGGGGAATATAAGTGGTAAAGAGAAAAAAACAAAATCACTCAGCTTTCAAAATTCCACCGTAGTTTTTAAATGAATAAAATATATATGATAGTAAATCATAATTCTTCTTCGCAAAATACAACATAATAATCTTTTTGTAGGATTAATTTGTGCTATGAGTATTCTTGAGCAATAATCAAAATGTTGTAATCAATAAAAAATAATAGTATTCAGGGGCTCAATAGAATAATAGAATACAGTTATTTATAACTAAAAAATATTTTAAATTACTCTTCTTAAATTAGGCACTGCTTATCTTTTTTGGAAAATTTTAGGTAGAATTGAAATATGTACTTTTTCGTAAATGACTGCTACGTTCATATGAGCGCGAAATGCGTAAAATTGTCAAATAAATGACAAAGAAAATGATTGTAGTTATAGAATACGAAAATTGAGACAATCGATAGCTTGATCATTAAAAATACACGATTGTCATTAATTTAAAGATCGATAACAGATAATGATAAACTTACAGAATAGCACCGAATATTGGAAACAGTTAATATAATTTTAAAAACTTTCTGTATGGAATTTATACAAAATACATAGAACTGAGGGAAGGTAATATACTGGAAATATAGAATCTTTCGCATGAAACTGACTGATTCTCTAGAGCTTTATGCTCAGTATAATAATGACAGGATTGGTTAAAACGCAGACACGTGACACAAAATAAAACATTTCATTGGTTGTAAAAAATGTCAAAAAATAATCATCAAAATAAATCGTTTATTTTTTGTTCCACCATTTTCGATTTCATGACTACGCACTACGCGAAAAGTTTATCAACCAATTTAATACTTGCATCCACATACTGAATATAAGTGTTTACAAATATAAACACTAATTAAATCTGACAAAGCCCCCGTTGACAATGCGGCATTCATTGTATTGAGTTTTCATGATGTGAAAGCAAACGTCAGTGTGTGAGTGAGTGAGCGCCTGCAACTAATCCTGCCATGCCTGCTGTAGGATTCAGATAATTGTCTTTTGTCCTAGTTACCATGCAATTAATGGTAGACGTACGCCAAGCGACTGTTGTGACCACAGGGGGATGCTACTGGTTCCAGAACCACACAACCACTGACTTCGTACAGCGTTTTGGGTTATTAAACGAGGCGGGAGTTGTTTACACCACTCTGCACTCACCATGTTATTGATGCAATACGAGTTACTTTACTCTTGCCTGATTAAAATAATTTTATAACTTGGTTACCCAAAATAGGGTCAATTGTGATCCGATTTTTTGGGGTTATTTTGTTATTATGACAATATTTATTAATGTTTTACTTTTATTATATTTATTAAACTGCCTTTATTAATAATTATGCAAATGTATACTTGTTTAACAATTAAATTTGATATTAAAAGAAAACATACATAATTCTAAAATAAAACATAATTCTTTTTGATCTAAATAAACATTATCTTATACATAATATATTTCTCTACCACTTCTTCTGCGTCTGCCCCATTTATACAGAGTTAAGAAAATCATACTTGTCACAATATACAGGGTGTAAATGAAATAAGTGCGTTAAATTTAACCAGTAATGTAACTCGACGAGAGCAACAATATTTCATAATAACTTTTTTTTTTCTAAGTCCATTAGATTTTGAGTTAAAATTCTTTAAAGATTTGCTGCATATTTCGGCGCGCGCCCATGGAGAACAAATGGCAGTTGCCGTATTCAAGTGGGATACAAACAGCTCAAAAATTGTCGGTTATCGGTTACACTTGCAGTCACAGTAATTAATAAACGAATCAACGGAAATAACATTTATTATTTATTAATTCGTAATAGTGCAATTTTTAAAATAAAGAAATATAATTTTGGATAACAAAATTATAAAGTTATGTATTAAACCAGGCTTTTAAAGTGAATAGGGGAAGACAAAGAGGGGTGAGGTAACGAGAGGAAGATCAAAAGCATAGTTATTAGGTTATGAGATGATTATTTATCGTCGATAAATCATAATAGTTTAAATACGTTATTCAAAAAATGTAAGTACAAACTTTTGTCCATTTAAAAGAGGTACATGAGTACCAATAATTAGTCGTCCATTTATTGTTCTCGCTCAAATATGTTTTATTGAAAATTTTTACAGCATTTTCGTCTGTCGAGATGTGTATTGTGCATAATAAATACACCTTCCCAAGTACCTAAATTCAGTCTCAAATGAACATTATGAGCCATTCCCAAAATTGAAGTCTGTTATGTGCTGAAAACTTTTGCACATGTTATGGATATAACTGGTGCTTTTTTTAAAATTGTCATATATGACACTCCGTATTGTGATGTGATAAAGAAGTACAAGATTAACAAATGTGCGAATATTAAGAACATTGGTGATGATTTGGAAACGCTCCGTGTAAATGCGTTGGCAACTCCATGACACTGTCTTTATGTCAACCGTGATGTCAAGTAAAATATAGTACAGATACGAGTAAAAAAATAAATAAATAAACCATAGGTAAGTAATTACGATGTCTGTTACTCGCATTTTGACAGAATTTTACCTTATTAACAAGTTTATTACTAATGTCAAAATTTAATTGCAACAATTGACAGGACTGTCAATTGCTAAAACAAAATTTTTCATAGCTATTGTTACTGCATTCAATTATCACAAAAATATTTGGAACGACTCGTCAATTTACGGGGTGGTAAAAATGCTAAAAAAATGCGATTTCGAGAAAAAGTTATTAAGAAATATTGTTGCTCTCGCCGAGTTATATTACTGGTTAAATTTAATGCACTTATTTCATTTACACCCTGTATAGCAACTATTAAAAACGATTCTGAACTATTTCAGCTTTTCGAAAAATTACATATTCAAAAAATTAATAGCATAACTTATTACACCCTGAATGCTTTTAAGCTGAGGAGTTTCTGCTGTAACGAATAATAGTTTATCTACTTAAATTTCTTACACCTTTTGTGGTACATTGGGAATTTGTAGTTCCTTATAGTTATTATAGTATTAAATTGTTATTATTATAGTGTTATTAAATCTTAATAATAAAATTATTGAATGAACAAAGACATATCTATTTAAACTTTTTACAGTCCCTATGATGGATCTGTATTGTTAGTTCTTCTATCTTTCCTCATAATTAAGATACTATTACATGGCTATTAATTTTATTAAACTATTGTTATAGTTGTATTAAATTGTTACAATAATTTATTATGTATTTTGAACAAATAATGGCATACTTTTTACACCCTCTACGGCACCTCTTTAATGGTGTGCCTCTTTCTTAACTCATTATTATATCATTATATTGGTATTTTTACATTATTAAATTGGTATTATTACATTATTAAATTGGTATTATTATATACACATCCATGTCCTTAGTGGGATTCGAACCCAGAGCCCCGAGCGCACTCATGACTCTTGAGGCGTTGCTCTAAACATTGAGCCACCGGAGATACAGGGTGGGGCAGAAAAACCTATCCGATTTCAAATCCCTTTTTCCCAGAAGAGGGAGCAGGTAGAGTAGTGGGGTAAAAACCGTTAGAAAGCCGGTTTTATGCCATTTGTCAGTAGTCAACATGCCTTGGTCTGGTGAACATCGTGCTTTTGTTATTGAGCGGTTTATCGAATGCGGCGGTTCGATAATTGCTACACAACGTGCTTTTCGAATTCATTTCGGACTCGGGCGTCATGATCCTGTTCCACATCACGCTACGATTAAAGTGTGGGTGTCAAATTTTAGACAGACGAGTTCAGCATTGAAAAAGAAGTCGCCTGGACGTCCCAGGACAGCAACAGGACCTGAAAACGTGGCCAATGTGAGAGCCGCGATTGAACGTTCCCCGCGTCGTTCGGCGCGAAAACATTCGCTCGCTTTGGCGATTTCCAACCGCAGTATTCGGCGCATTTTGCACCGGGACCTCAAAATGCATCCCTACAAAATGGTTGTTGCACAGGAATTAAGTGAAAGGGATTTTGAAACCCGTACGAACCTGTGTCGCGATCTCCGAGAACTCCCAAACGACGATGTTGTGCTCTTCACGGACGAAGCCCATTTTCACCTTTGTGGTGCCGTTAACAGGCAGAATTTTCGATATTGGAGTGACGAAAATCCTCGAGAAATCCATCAGGAACCCCTCCATAGCCCAAAAGTGACTGTGTGGTGTGCTCTTTCCCGCCTAGGCGTCTGGGGGCCTTACTTTTTTGAAGAAAATGGGCAAACCGTAACGGTCAACAGCGAGCGCTATTGTTTCATGCTGGAAAATTTTCTTAGACCCAAAATGGAAGAAAATGGCGTGGAAAATGTGTGGTTTCAACAGGATGGTGCAACCGCTCACACATCGCGACGATCAATGGACATTCTCAGGGAACTGTTTCCCGGTCGCCTCATTTCCCTGAGAGGTGATCTTGGCTGGCCGCCGCGCTCACCGGATCTCACTCCATGTGACTTCTTCCTTTGGGGTTACCTCAAATCGAAGGTTTACCAGCATCGACCAAGGACCCTTCTTGCTTTACGAAGGGAAATTGCTCGGGCAATTGAAGAAATTCCTGTGGAAATGACGGTGAAAGTCATGGAAAGCTACCGCGAGCGCCTAAATCAGTGTATCCGCTCCCAAGGACGACATTTGAGTGATGTGCTTTTCAAAACTTAAATTTAAAAATGGCATAAAATTTGCGATATGTTAATAAAATTTTTTTTTGACAAGTTGAGTGGTTTTAATTTTATAACGTTTTGAAATCGGATAGGTTTTTCTGCCCCACCCTGTATAATAAAATGAAGATTAAAGTTTAAATACCGGAATAAAATAGAATTCACTAATTCAAAAATTAGATTAGCTTGTGAATCGTTAATTTTGATTAATCTACATACATACCTACATATATATATATATATATATATATATATATATATATATATATATATATTTACTTATGCTGGAAACTATATTGATTTCCTTTTTTATTGTTCTATTTACTTTTTCTTTTTAAAACGTTACTAATATTAATTTTAAATTAGTTCTTTGGTAGTGACATTTATCTGTCAGTTACATACATTTGAATAACTGTGTTTTGTTTGTTTAAAGCCTAGGCTCTGGGATTTAAATTAAGATAATTTTATAAATTTATCCATAAAATATATAGAAAAAGTATTAATGCAAATCTATAGAACATTTAATAATCTTTAATTTTTATAATAACATTAATCTCGAAAAAATAACATTTAAAGGTATTTTTCGAAGAAAAACTATTTTGAGCTTCTAGTAAAATGCAATTTCCGGTTATCCGATTTTCACCAAAATCTAATGGACTCTTTCCATTACAGAAAAAGTTCGAAATACAAGGTTTCAAAATTTTCTGAATGATAGTATTTGAGTTAGAGTGGAAGATCCACACACACATACACACATATACACATACACACAGACATCATCGTGAAAATGTTAAAATTGGATTCTACGGACCTTAAAACGTGGTCATTTACCAAAATCTTCATATGCGATTTTTAGCACGATCCCTCAGGGGTTATTCTAACGGGCAGTTGGACACAAAATGTGCAGTAGGAAAAGCAAATTGTGCAGTGGGAAATTAAAATCTGTGCAGTTATTTTTCATTTATTTCGAATAAACCAAATAAAATTTAAAAAAAAAACATGAACTAAACATATTAGTCAGTACTATATACCCTTAAAATTAGTGACATAGATTTAGAAACATCCTGTGTAAGCACTAAAATTGTACTAGCTTTTCCCTCAGACTCTTCGCTTGTCTTATCCTCATCATTGGCATTGGCCTCAGCAAAAATACCATTAGGGGTGCTCACGCTTATCATTATGGCTTTCCGGGGATCTCATTCTAACAGAGAAGGCATGTTGTAATAAATATACAAAATCGCATTTTCGGAATCTACCGACAAGCTATTCCGAGACACGATTTTATATTTTTTAAATTTAATTCCGAAGAAATAGTTAAAAACTAACTCTGGAAGCGTCAGTTTCCGCAACTTTTTTATTTGTGGATGTTCGAGTATTTCGTTATATTCCAACTTGAATTGAATTAAATAAAGATCTTTCACCAAAATATTATAAACCTACTGTTCCATTTAAGCCATTCAGTATTGTAGAGAATAGGGAATACTTTTAACCTCTCTGATTGACTGAAATTGGAGACAAGAGACAAGTTTATCCCATGTAATTTCGGTTACTTAAAATTGGCGTTGATGCGAGCGACATATGCTGAATGGCTTAGAATATACAGGGATTTATTTTCTTGTGCAGTGGAAAAAAATCCTTAGAATAACCTCTGCGATCCCTATACCTCCCTTACCAAGGATAGCGGGTAAAAATATTACAATATTTTGAGGTTATCATATCACATAACAGTTACAACCAACTTCACTGTAAAAACTACTCTTGATTTTTGCGACAAATTTATAATTATTTCATCATAAATAATCTAGTAGCATCGGTAACTATTTTATCATTCTCGCAAAAAGTCGCCAGCCAATTAAACTTTCGTAAACAATGCATAGTGGATCAGCTTTCCGCAACCACAATTTCATTAATTCAAAGCATTTCGGTGTTTCAGCACTAGCGATAACGTCGCAGAGTTTGTAAATAAACGAAAAGCTATTAAATTTTTGTTGGTTTCCGTTATTCTGCCGTGAATCGAATACTGCAAAGCATGTTAACATTCACCAAACGTTGTGTTAGTTACAGAACATATTCTGTACCTGTGACACGTTTCATTGCTACCTTGAGTGTCAATAAAAAGAAAACGATCGGAAACACACGGTATTTCTTATTCAATATGACGAAATGTTGATGGTAGGAATCAATTATTAATACATAAAAGTATTTTTCAAAGTGGAATATCTACTTTTATGGGAACAGATGGAAACATCGTGAGACAAGACAAACAAAAATGTTTTCTTATTGTTTTGTATACTATTACAGCATCAATCTCTTTTGCCACAAACTGAAATATTGATGCAGCTCTGAGAGAAGACACATTATCATAATTAACATAATTCCTGTCTCTGAAATTCTACTTCAGGTAATCATTTTTCAGTGTACTGTCTTCTGTCCATCTAACTTAATTGCATTTACCAGCATACTTCTAAAGAATACGAGTACTACATGGATACATTAAAAAAAATGTTTTGGACAAATGTTGTAGTAGATAGTTTAAATATTTTATAAATGTTTTACTTTTGAAAATCGATGGAGTGGTTATCAAAACATCTTGTTTTGAAATTTTTGATCGTTGATTTTGTCATATATAATATCATAAGTGGTAAATTTTTGCTGGAAATTTTTTCAGATTGTTACGAGAGCTGGTTGCCTAGCAATTTATTGAGTGACATTGACAAAAAAATCACGAGTTGTCAAGCGAGTGATTTTTGATCAATGTCACGAGATAAATTGGCAACAGGCTCGAGTAAAGCAATCGAAAATTTTTTCCAGTATAAAATTTAACCACGAATGGTGTTCGGATGACTATTTCCAAAATAAAAATCAGGTAATCATTTATATAATTTTTTTCTTGACAAAAATCTTCTAATTTTTATTGTGTTTACAGGTATTATGTTTCAGTTTGCTTTTTCAACGTTTTTAATAGATTCCTGTCCGAATCAAGTAGTTTTTAATAAAAACTGATATCACTGAAATATGCACATATGTTTCTAAAACGTCAAAAAAATTTCGCTTATCAAAACTCACTTGTAAAAGTACGACATCTTATTGGCTTAAAGGATGCGAGAATTTTTTTTTTCAATAGTCCTTAACATAAAGTAGTAATGACAATATTTCGAAAAACAAAAGAACTCTAACAAATACAACCCAAATCAAAAATTGGAACTAAGAATGTTGTTTGTTTTAATGAGATTCTAACTACTATTTTCGGATGTAACGATTTTCTCTCGAAATCGACAATGTCCATTTGCGCTCGAAACACACACAAGATTTTTCTTCAGTCGCCACAATGAGGTCCTCCACCATAACAAAAAGTTTTTTTGTATAATTTATTCGTTTCAAGTACATTAAACTGGTGCAGTGAAAAAGTGGATGTCCATTGGGAGCGTTCACACCGAACTTTTGCTATTGCTTCAATCTAATCTAAGTATTTTATGCTTTCGTTTTTGTAAATGAATGCCCTATTTTATTTTAACAGCAGTGCGGCATTTTGTTTGGTTATGTAAAATACCGACAAAGCAGTAATATGTCAGATTGACTTGTAAAGATGGTAAATGTGTAACTACAGTACCATTAGTTCCTGACTAAACGTTGCCATTAAGAATGTAGACAAGTGATATTTTTCAACATTGTATAGTTAGAAATTTGGACAGCGAGCGTTTTTCCTACTTTGTCGCGCATGACCAGCAATGACATTTTGCGTTGACAAAAGACAGCGCAAATGGCTACTTTGTATATAGGCTGAAGAAAAATATTGTTTTATTTATTTTATGCATGTCTATTTGTTCTTAGTAAGTATATTATATTAGTGTTTTAATATAGTATATTAAAGAACGAGTTTTATAAGAAACACACTTCAAAATTTAGAAAACGAGCCCTGGGAAGTTTTCTAAATGACAAGTAAAAAAAAGTCATAAAATGAGTCCTTTATAATTTTTTTTTATATTTTGCGTCTTTACCGAGTTGATTTGGGAAAATTTGTATGTGGAATGTTGTATTTGGTAATATTGGATAAAAAAATCGTATCGTAATGAAGGCTCTTTCGGTACACATTTGGGTTTCATTATGAACACAAAATATAAAAAATATATTTTTCTCAATTATGTTATGCCAGGTATATATGTAAATTGTATTAATATATAAACAATTTTTGAGCCTTCGATATATTTTTCAACATTATTTTTCTACCGTCAATATACAAAGTAGCCATTTGCGCTCTCTTTTGTTAATACAAAATGTCATTTTGCCGCTCATGCGCGACAAAGAAAAAACGCTCGCTGCCCAAATTTCTAACTATACAATGTTGAGAAATATCACTTGTCTACATACTTAATAGAAACATTTAGTCAGGAACTAATGGCACTGTAGTTACACATTTACCACTTTCACAAGTCAATCTGACATATAACTGCTCTGCCGGTATATTACATAACCAAAGAAAATGCCACACTGCTGTGAAAATAAAATAGGGTATTCATTTATAAGAACGAAAGTATAAAATGCTTAGATTAGAATGAAGCAATAAAATAAATAAAATTAAATATAAAATAAATTGTGTGAACAGTTGTGGTGCCACATACAAAAGTTTGGCGTGAAGAGATTCAATGGACATCCACTTTTTCACTGCACTTGTTTGATGTACTTGAAACAAATACATTTTTGTTATGGTGGAGGAGCCCATTGTCGCGACTGTAGAAAAAAATCTTGTGTGTGTTTCGAGCGCAACTGGACATTTCGAGAGAATGCCGCGCAACAATGTCCCATTTTGCGCTCTTAATACACAAATAGCTATAATGTCTGTGTTTGAGAAATGTACGTAAATTAATTTCAAATAACTGTTTAAAAAAATAATTCTAGCATGACCCTCGTTCTTTATAATTTATCTAATGTTTTATTTATTTTAAAACTGAAGCAATATTTTAAACATGACTAATGTAGGAACAAATTATTTTCGATATTACTCTCTTTTTCTTTCAACTTTATCCACTGAAATCTCGGTAACTACTAAAGTGACACTTTATTGACGAAGATGAATAAAAATTTATTGAATTATTACTAACGTAACAATTTGTTAAATTCGGTGCCGGCTGTCGATGAATAATTATTAATGATGAAATGTCGGTATGACATATGTAGTTTTAAAAAGGTCATTAATTAATTTTATCGGTTTTATTTCAACTTGCTCTACTTTAATTGGTAATACATATGGAGAATTTATGTTTTTAGAATAGTTTGGAAATTTAACTTTATTATGAAATATGTATTGGTTGTAAATTTACTCTGAAGTAACTAAATTTAAATAGTTTGCTGTGCAAATAAACTGGTAAAGTTAAATTATGTTTGTATTTTATTGAACAAGTTCAACTACAAAATTTGTAATTTGTTTTCAGATATAAATAAATAACACTAGAAAAACAAATGACTTATGGCCGGTCGCACCAATATACAGGAAGTCTTGGAAATAGAGGGACATGGCTTAACCACAGATTCCTGACCCCAAAATAAGACGATTTAACTAAACTTACCTATATCATATCCGACAGTGCATCGTTTAGCCAGTATTCTGCTTCAAAGTCCTTCTAAACAAAAAATAATATTGCTTGTAATAACTAAACGCTTTGTTCGATTTGAATAAAATTTGGTATGACAATCCATATGGATATAATTCATCTTTTAAGATGGTATTTGTTATTGTTAGTGAACCACTAGTGTATGAAACTTGGGTGTCGCGACCATGAATAGACCACAACTTTTTAATGGCAACGCCAATAATGTAAATTTATTGTTTTTCAGAAAGATACATTCAACAGTAACAATTATTTATGGGTTGTCAAAAATTTCTTTTGCCATATTTTAAAACTAGTAACATATCCGTTTGTTCGGCCTTATAGTATTTTACTGCTATTATTATAATAAGACGATTAAATAATGTTAGCTCACTCCTAAACAACTTTAGAAAATTGACAACTCATAAACAATTGTTTTTGTCATATATAATATCATAAGTAGTAAATTATTACCGGAAAAAATTTCAGATTGTTACGAGAGCCGGTTGCCTAGCAATTTATTGAGTGATTTTTGATCAATGTCACGAGATAAATTGGCAACAGGCTCGAGTAAAGCAATCGGAAAATTTTTCCATTCCACGAATGGTATTCGGATGACTATTTCCAAAATAAAAACCAGGTAATCATTTATATAATTTTTTTCTTGCCAAAAATCTTGTAATTTTTATTGTGTTTAGAGGTATTATGTTTCAGTTTGCTTTTTCAACGTTTTAAATAGATTCCTGTGCGAATCTACTCGTTTTTAATAAAAACTGATAACACTGAAATTATACAGACTTTGACAGGTATGTAAACAATATATTTCTAAAACGTCAAACAAATTTCGCTTATCAAAACCCACTTACTTGTAAAAATACGACATCTTATTGGCTTAAAGGCTGCGAAAAAAATTTTGTGACAGTGTTTTCTAGAAGTGAAACTTGGTAACTAGGTAAAATCCTGAATTTGGATTGGTTTATATATTTATGAGTGAAATAGTCATTAAAAATTAGTAGTTTGACATTTGGGTAGACTGCTAGATAAAATTTATTTTAAAAATTACACGGCGCAGGCACTTACATTTTATTTTCTTCTGACTAAATAGTTACAGATATCATAACTTACGCAGAGACACGAAAGTTTACTATTGACTGTATCTTTCTGAAAAACAATAAATTTACATTATTGGCCTTACCATTAAAAAGTTATGGTTTAATCATGGTCGCGACACCCAAGTTTCATACACTATTGGTTCACTAACAATAACAAATACCATCTTAAAAGATCAATTATATTCATATGGATTGTCATACCAAATTTCATTCAAATCGAACAAAGCGTTTCGTTATTATAAGCAATATTATTTTTTTTAGAAAGACTTTAAAGCAGAATACTGGCTAAATGGTGCACAGTCGGACATAGGTAAGTATAGTTAAATCGTCTTATTTTGGGCCCAGGAATTTGTAGTTAAGCCATGTCCCCCTATTTCCAAGACACTCTGTATAATTGAAAATTATAAAAAATTTAATTAAAATTAACATTTTTGTACGAATAAAATAAGAATTTTCAAATTTGATTAATTAAGTTCTAACTTAATTTTCGCAACACAATAAATAACTGATTAAAATTATTTTGTCTTCCAGGATCTATATCCATTTATGTATACTCCTATTAAATAATCCTAGCGTGACCCTCGTATTTGGAATTCTGACATGTCAGGAAAATTCTAGCTCGACAGAAAGTCATTTGTTTGGATCGTTTTTGGTGGATGCGCATGTATCGGGCATAATTTACAGAAAGCTCCCGAAACAAACATTTCTATTCGAAAAGCGTGAACGGAGACAAGAGCTTAGAGAAAAGCTCCAAATCTAGGAAATACACGCAATATCTTCTACAGATGTATGCATTGGCGTGTAGGGGTAAATTTAATGGAAGGGACAGCTTTTTCATTCAAATATTTAAAATAGGGCTGTTGCAAGAATTTTTATATAAATAAATGAATAAATAAATATATCATCACGGCATATTACCCATTGCTGGGTGTGCCAATCTGCTTTGTACGCAGATATCGGAAATGATGATGACATATTTGTACCGTGTGGGCGTTTACCAGCCTTTTGAATATTAATTTTTAAAATATATTATTCTTTAAATAGCCTCAAAATTAACAATGTCACGAAATATACATTAGATAATTTATAATTTTTGAAATTTGCCTAATATACAGGGTGTATATGAAATAAATACATTATATTTAACCAGTAATATAACTCGTCGAGAACATTTTTTAATAACTCTTTCTTGAAATCGCATATTTTTATCTCCGCTACCCTTGGTAAGGGAGGTATAGGGATCGTGCTAAAAATCGCATATCGAGATTTTGGTAAATGAGCACGTTTTAAGGTCCCTAGAATCTAATTTTAACATTTTTACAATGATGTATGTTTGTATGTGTATGTATGTATGTGTGTGTATGTATGTGTGTGTTTGTGTGTGTATGTGTGTGTGTGTGTGTGTGTGTGTGTGTGTGTGTGTGTGTGTGTGTGTGTGTGTGTGTGTGTGTGTGTGTGTGTGTATGTGTGAATCCTCCACTCTAACTCAAATACTATCATTCAGAAAATTTTGAAACCTTGTATTTCGAACTTTTTCTGTAATGGAAAGAGCTCATTAGATTTTGGTGTAAATCGGATAACCGGAAATGGCACTTTACTAGAAGCTCAAAATAGTTTTTCTTCGAAAAATACCTTTAAATGTTATTTTTTCGAGATTAATGTTATTATAAAAATTAAAGAATATTAAATTTTTAACAGATTTGCATCAATACTTTTTCTATATATTTTATGGATAAATTTATAAAATTATCTGTAATTTAAATCCCGGAGCCTACACTTTAAACAAATAAAACTCCTTGGTTGCGCAGTTATTTAAATGTATGTAACTGACAGATTAATGTCACTGTCAAAGAACTAATCATTTCAAATTAATAATAGTAACGTTTTAAAAAGAAAAGAGTAAATAGTAGAATAGGAAAGGAAAATATACAGTTTCCAGGATATGTAAATATGTAGGTATGTATTTAGATTAATAAAAATTAACGATTCGCAAAAAAGTTTAAGCTAATTCTCATTTTTGGATTAGTGAATTCTATTTTATCCCGGTATTTAAAATTTAATCTTCATTTTATTATCAAAAAGGTAATTACTTGGATTAGATTAGACTATATTTTAAGAAATAAACTGCCAAAATTAGAGTGAAATTCGCTAATCCAAAAATAAGGATTAGCTTGATCTTTTTTGTGACTCGGGCGTTAAATGGCGGGAGGTACTGTGTTGGCCACACCAGATTTTTTTAGCATTTTTATAACCCCGTAAATTGACGCGTCGTTCCATTTTTATATATTTTTCTAATAACTTAATGCAGTAGCATTTGTAGCAATTTGTTTTAGCAATTGACGGTCCTGTCATTTATTGTAATTAAATTTTCACATTAGTAATAAACTCGTTTATAAGATAAAATTCTGTCAAAATGCTTACGTTTACGAATAGCGAGTACACAGACAATGTAATTATTTACCTGTGGTTTATATATTTATTTGTATCTGTATTACATTTTACTTTGTTATTGACATAAAGACACTGCCTTGGAGTTGCCAACGCATTTACACGGACCGTTTTCCAAATTCTGTTTGTAATATTCGCACATTTGTAAATCTTGTATATCTTCGAGTATCACAGTACGTGGAGTGTCACGTATAATAATTTTTAAAAAAGCAACAGTTATATCCATATCATGTGCAAAAAGTTCAATGTTTTCAGCACATAACAGACTTTAAATTTTGCAAATGGCTAGAATTGTTCACTGATGATGCTGGGTTTACTAAAGAAGGTGTCTTTAGTGCACAATACACATTACGACAGACGAAAATCCTCATACTGTAAAAATTTTCTTTAAAAAATGTTTGGGCGGTAATAATAAATGGACGACTCATATACCTCGTTTAACTGGACAAGACATTGTTTGAATAAGAAATTTAAACTATTATGATTTGTCGACGATAAACGATAACTCCATCTCATAACCTCATAACTATGTTCTTCCTCTATTCACAGATGTTTAGAAGTCTGTTTTAATACACAATTTTATAATTTTGTTATCTAAAATTTAATTTAATTTTAAAAATTGTACCATTACGAATTTATTAATAATAAATATGTTTTACGTTGATTGTTTATTAATTATTATTGTGTCTGCAAGAAAGCAAACACCAGCCGACAATTTTTGTGCCGTGTGAATTGAACTTACTTTCAGACAGCAGAGGGCAGCCCCGATCAGATCATAGGCGGGTAACTAAGTATCTCACAAATCTTTAAAGAATTTTAACTCAAAAATTGGAACGTTTAAAAAAAATTATTAAGAAATATTATTGCTGCCGACGAGTTACATTATGGGTTAAATTTAATGTACTTATTTCATTTACACCCTATATTAAAAAAGTTACGTGATCTAAAACAGAATGTAACGTCAAAGTTCAAACAGTTTATCATATAAAAAAAATCTGATGTGGCCAACACATAACCTCTCGCCAGATATTTTACCTGGTTGTACGCATAAAACGAAAAATATTTTTAATACAAATACATATATTCATGTCTCACTACAAAATAATTCTCACATATATTTGCAAAATCTATGGGATATTTTAAAATAAATTGTGTACAATACTTACATTTTCTTTATATTCAATATCCTGAAATTTTCTTTTTCTACTTTCCTTTTCTTTTTCTTTATATTCGTCATTTTTTCGCAAATTCCTTTTATATTCTTTTTTACGTATATCTTTTGCGTTGTTGACTTTTTTATTTTCATAATCTTCATAATAATATACAAATATTTTTGACAGAGGCATACAAATATTTTTGACAGTGACATTTATATGTCAATTAGAAACATTTGAATTTCTTGCCTTGTAGTAGTTTGATCTGAGATTTTTTACATCAAATTATTTTATATGCCTTTCTTTATCTCTAAATCTATAGAAGATATAATAATGAATTTATATTTATCGAATAAAGAATTTAACGTTCTTTAATATAAGTATTTACATAAATTTTCGATAAATAATATTTAGACGATTTTTTTCTTGTAACTACTACTTCCGGTTGTCCAATTGTTACCAAAACTGACTGGGCTCTTCCCATTATTGTTTGATTGAGGAATCCGTAGTTAAAAATGTCTTAAGTCTCATAGTATTTGAGATATAGTGAATCCAATATCCACACACACACACACACACACACACACATCCCCACACACACACACACACACACACACACACATACGGACATCATCGTAAAAATGTTATAATCGGATACTAGGGACCTTAAAACGTGCTTATTCATTAAAATCTGGATATGCGATTTTTAGCATGAATACAATACCTCTCTTAGCGAGAGGTAAAAATTAACGCCTGTGCTTATTTATATAAATAACGTAGGTGACGGACAAGCTGTTTTCCTATTGGTTATTAATGACGTACTGTATGTAATTTGACATCACAGGAGTGGGGGTTATTTTTATGACTATGCATAACGCCAATCTTTTTATTTAATTATTTGTGAAAATGACAAATTATTTTTTTATTACCAAGAAAAATTTTGCATAAACTTTAATTTAAAATACTTTTTGATAAATGTGAAACCGGCTCATTAAAAAAAGTGAGACATTGTACTTTCTAAAACTGTACGGGTTATTTTTGCAGTAATAAAGGATCATCCTCTTTTATATAAAAAATGGAAATTTGATGTACATAGAATAGAAATTCATATTACTTACATATTTTTTAAAATAATACATCGAATTAATTATACATACCTACTTACATATTCAGTACTTAATATTTAAATTCAGGGCAAATGGAAATTACTTTTAAAATATATAATAATCTCCTGTTTTGCAAACAATGAAGTGGAAGAACATGGATAAGTAAAAATATTAAAATTACCTTTAATGAAAAATATGCAAAGTAAAAAGAAAAATTAAGAGAAATCTGGAACACTGAATGTATGAAAATAACAACAAAATAAAGGCAGAGCTTTAAATGAAATGAAGCTTTCAGATTGCAGAATGTAATCAAAATATATGGAATAGAAAAATATAATTATTATTCTCTACGCGTTGCTAAGCTAGCAGGCAGTTGCTAATGCTACCAATTCCATAATACAATACATAAAATACTTTGATTTAAATTTTAAAAAATAGTGCTTTGCAGTATGATGTATTTTATTACAAAAAAATATAATTGCAGTAATTTTACATGAGCACTGACAACTAACATATTGAATCTGCGTAGGATACTTCGATTAAATTATAAGCAGTTCTACAAAGCTAAACTTCATAAACGCTAAATAAACAAATTTCACAAATCAATATATTGTACAATAGCAATAACCCGCAAATAAAATAGTTTAGTCACAATCGGTTAGTAATATGATGATTTCTGACTTTTAAAAAGTTAGGAAGTTAGTTATTGATAACCTCATTTTCTATACTCGAGACGGAAAATATAAAAACAAAGCTATACTCGAGACGGAAAATGAGATATAAAGCTTGTTTACAATTTATAAGATAAAAAATCTGATGTGGCCAGCACATTACCTTCCGTCAGTTCTATGTATTTTGTACAAATTCCTCACAGAAAGTTTCTTGCAAAAGATTCCATATTTCCATTACATTATCTTCAGTCAGCTCTATGTATTTTGTACAAATTCCATACAGAAAGTGTTTTGTAAAAGATTCTATATATTTCCTATAAAATTATAACACAAACATACTATGTCAAATGCACTTGACATTGACATTTGTCAATCAGAATTTTCTTAATATAGGTAGTAGATGTTTCCATGGTTACAGCTGGCTGCTTTATGAAATTTAATTTGTTTTATTATATTTTTTACCTTCCGTCACCTTTAGGTAAGGAAGGTATTGTCTTTGGTCAAAAAATTCGATGATGAGTTTTTAATCAATAAGCACGTTTTAGGGTCCCTAGAATACGAATTTACTATTTTTACGATGATGTCTGTATGTATGTGTGTGTGTGTGTGGATGTGTGTGTGTGTGGATGTGTGTGTGTGTGTGGATGTGTGTGTGTGTGTGTGTGTGTGTGTGTGTGTGTGTGTGTGTGTGTGTGTAACAAAATTTTCGTCTGCGATAACTCTAATAGTACAGTTACAAAAATTATAATTTTTCGTGTACTTCTTCGTTACATCCATATGAAGAGCTGATTAGATTTTGGTTACAATTGGTCAACCGGAAGTACCATCATTTGAAGATTTTAACAGTTTTTCTTGAAAAAACTATGTTATATATCATTTTTTCACATTTAATGTTATTATAAATATTAAAGAATATTTTATTCTCTATACGATTTGACTGCATTTTATACTTAATATTAAATGGATATAGAGTTAAAAAATTATAAAGAAATTAAATTTCATAAAGTAGCTATAGCTATGAAAAAAAACTACTATATTAAGAAAATTCTGATTGAAAGATGTCGATGTCAGTGTCAAGTGAAATTGACATAGTGTTTGTCATAATTTTTACTGGAAATATAGGATCTTTTGCTTTCTGTATGGAATTTGTATAAAATACATACAACTGCTTTAAGGTAATGTACAAGAAATAGAATATTTAATTTAATAATAATAATAAATCTTTTATTTCTGCAGATACATTATACTGCATATAGAAAACGTCACAAAATAGTAATTTTCTGTATGAAATTTGCATAAAATACATGCAACTGCCGGAAGGTAATGTACAAGAAATAGAATATTTAATTTAGCAAGGAACTTTCCGTATGAAATTTGTACAAAATACATAGAACTGACGGAATGTAATGTGCTGGCTACATCAGATTTTTTATTTCAGATTTTGAATAAAATAGAATACAAACCTCGACAATGAAACACTTTCCACCTCGGTTAGTAATATACTATTGTCAATTTGCCACAACTGTTTCATATAATATTAATTAAACACACTCCTTTGTTTGAAACAGTCGTATCATTTCCATCATTAGTTTATTACATAGTTGGAAATTTCGATAATCAAAGTTGTTTATAACAATAATTCATGCAAATCAAATAAATTATAAATTACACTGACTGGGCCGGTAAACAATACAGTATATTATCGGTAGAATTCGACGGTAACACTCCCTATCTGATAGTAAAATACACTTCTGTCACATTCAATTTCTATATCACACGCCAAATGATGTGTTACTGACAGTTTGAATTATTAATGCAACTTGAATTACAGGAAATAGATTCTGAAAGGTGTTGTTCCTATTCGGGTACATATTTCGAAATTTGTTCAGGAATTATGACTATATTTTGCTATTTAAAAATTGGTTAACTTACGGTATTAATAAGGGTTGTAAAACCACAATAGCAGAGTTGATGTTGGCTTACCTGTAACAATAAAAGTATTAAATTAGTAATAGCTAGTAATATACCTAGGATTGTTATATGAGTATCATAACTGCCGCAGATGTCGATTTTAAGGCATCTAAGGTTTGTTATAATTCATAACAACTGTGGTTTGTTCAATAGTTTATCATTTTCAGAAAATAAAGACATTAATAAATATTATATTTTGAAATTCTCTCATTAATGCTACTTTCAAAATGCTATGACAAACAACATTTATTTCGACATAATATGTCAATATGACAAATAATCAAATTATGTGCTCTATTCCTCATTGTATAACAACCAGGGCGTTTTATGAGGGCATAATAGTTCATTATGCCCTCATTATAATCCGATCATCGTTTATAGACTTTAAATTAGAAATAATATGAACGGTATGTAATGAAAATTATTTTCTTTTTAATTATAATTCATTACAATAATAATGATTAATTACAACAATTAATATAATAAGGAAACAGCTTTGAAAGCACAACACAGAAATCATTTTTAATTTAATTATAATAAATTGTAATAATGTTTCGCATTGATTTTGGACGGATGACGGATCACTACTTTTTTGGAGACGAAATTTATCCATGTTTGAATTCATTTTTGATATTATTTACCATCACATGTGACACATCCAAGACAGTACAAACTCTCTAAAACGTAATAATATTCAGAAATAAGTGCATAAGAAATAAAGAGCTGAGATCTGTCATGTGAAAACGAAACTCAAAAAATAATACTTACATCTTCTACAGACGACAATGAAATAATTTGGGGAACATTTATGCGTTTCTCTTCCTGAAAGTATGCAGAAGCATTCAAAATAATTTCTTTACACCGTTTCGATAAAATATCTTCCGAAACATCAAATTTACCCATTTTATCATCTCCAACGATATAGAACGTTGATGTTTTAAAAATAAAAACATGTTGATAATAAACAAAACAATTAAACAACATCCTTAGTAAGGCCAAACTTAAGCATTATTGTAATCAAAATTATTATAAATGAAAACTTATTTCACATATTCTAGCGAGACTTAAATCTTGTATGCACCACGAGCATTACTAGATGATAATGCCCATCGGACGACATCTATCCCTCGGGCCAAAGGCCCTCGGGCTAGATCATCGACCTTCTAAACTTAGAAGGTCGATGGGCTAGATCCTCGTCGCCCTCCTCTGGCATTATCAGCTTCGTAACGCTCTTGGTACATAAAATACTATTAGAATAAAGTAAACCATGTTAAAAACGATAAACTATCGTTATCTGAATGTATTAATAAAGGGTATTATACTTTGATTTTATTTTATTTTATTTTCATTTTGTAGACTGTTGTTGGCATGTCAGTATGGTAATAATATTACCGTACAGGTACAGTTATTACTTATGCTGCAATTCTGAATAAATCTGTAAGTCTTACAGGTCTGTAAATCTGTAACAAAAAAAAAAAACAGACAGAAGCGCATCTATTTTTGTTGATCAATATAACAGTGTGTTAAAAAAAACTAACTCAGAGTAAACTATGAACAGAGAAATGTATATTTGATCATTATTCAATTCAAAAGTCAAATTGTCAAAATTGATTTTCAAATGTAATTTTAAGGACAAAAGAAAATAAAGAAGGATACAATCTAATGACATTCGCCGTTTTCCAATTTATTTCCATTTCTAAAAAAAGATTCAAGAAGAAAAGCTTTGATTTCTTTATATAACATTTTTGACAATATGTTGTGACATATAATTAAATACTTTTAAATTACCGAACACGGTGGTGTAGTGCTCGGTGTAGTAGGCAAAGTAGCCGAATCACGAGGCAAGGGTTCTGGGTTCGAATCCCGGGTAAGGTATGATTGTTTGTCTTTTCATCATCTCATCTTCTTCAACTCAATGAATGAAACGTCGATGTTACAAAAATATGTGAACAAAATTGACTCACCCCCATAAAATCGATTGTAATAAGTGAAAACTTGATATACAATAAAGGATTATATTATTATTATTATTATTATTATTATTATTATTATTATTATTATTATTATTATTATTATTATTATTATTATTATTATTAAATACTTTTAAATTGATATACGTTTCTTTGTTCGTAACCTACTCCGAGTTAGAATTTTTTTAAACACACTGTATATGTAAACAAAGGCTTAATATCCAGAAATCGGTAAAAAAATTAATACTGAAACATATACAAAGTGTGAATAAATTAATGGTCAGTATTTTAAGGAATGATTATTATTTTCATTAAAATGTAATACGTTTATATAAACATTTTCTCTGAAATATTGGATGAGAGTTTCAGTTTTTACTATGTATCTACATATGTGTGCTCTTTTTCAGATATTAATTATTTCATCCTTCAAAAGAAATATCATTTAATATTTCCCAATAGATAAGCATTTAATTAATTACTGAAAAACATGGAAATCATATACATACAAAATTTATAATAAAAACAGTAATTAGTCCATTACACATCAAGGGAGAGAAATGCATGATTTTTGTCTTGGTGCAATTTGAAGGTTATAAAGCACTGAGGGAAAAATAACATTCTCTCCTGAGATATATACCTATATTTATTTTTTTCCACCGGAAGTAGAAACATATTAAAATCTAAATTTTTAAGAATTATGACAAATAGGCTACCCTCTTTGGCAATTCAATGAAATTAAGAAATTGACAACACAGACATCTATTATAAACTAAGTTGAATTTTCTCAATTTTTGTTTCAAGAAATTTGATGTCTACGTCATTTATTTTCTAAAATAAAATACCAAGAATACTGCAAAGAACCCTCGGGAGAATCCTAGGAACAAGCCTAGGGAGAACCTCAAGAAATTTTTGATGCAGCTTATACATATAGGGCGCGAGCAAACACGTGACTCGGACGTCCTTGACGTGCTTGGCATCAGGTGATTTGTGTGCGCATGTCATTTTGACAAGAACAATGTCACTTTGAGAAGACCAATGTTTTGTCTTATTTTGATTTCGAACTGCCAAAATGTTATTATTGTATAATTGTCAGGCAGTAAAACACATAAAATTAAAAATAATAACTTCTCAACATTTCAAAATTAAAAAATCTGATGTGGCCAGCACACTACCTTCCGTCAGTTCTATGTATTTTGTATAAATGTCATACATAAAGTTCCTTGCAAAAGATTATATTTCTTGTACATTACCTTAAGGCAGTTGTATGTATTTTATACAAATTCCATGCAGAAAGTTTCTAACAAAAGATCCTATATTTCCAGTAAAACTATAAAATAAACCTACTGTCAACTGCACTTGACACTGACACCTTTGAATCAGAATTTTCTTAATGTAGCAGCTGTTTCCAAAGTTATAGCAAAGCTGACTAATATATATGATGTTTAATTTTTTTATAATTTTTTAACTCTATGTCCATTTAATATGAAGTATAAAATGCATTCAATTCGTATAGAGAATAAATAATTCTGTAATATTCATAACAACATTAAATGTGAAAAAATGATATTTAACATCGTTTTTTCAAGAAAAACTGTTAAAATCTTCTAATGAGGGTACTTCCGGTTGACCAATTATGACCAAAATCTAATCAGCTCTTCACATGGATATAACGAAGAGGAATACGAAAGAATTATAATTTTTGGAATTGTAGTATTAGACTTATCGCATTAGAAAATTTTGTCACACACACACACACACACACACACACACACACACACACACACACACACACACACACACACACACACACACACACACACACACACACACACACACACACACACATACACACACACATACAGACATCATCGTAAAAATAGTAAAATCGAATTCTAGGGACCCTAAAACGTGCTTATTCATCAAAAACTCACCACCGAATTTTTTGACCAAAGACAATACCTTCCTTACCTAAAGGTGACGGAAGGTAAAAAAGTCACAACATTGGTCATTGGTCTTGTCAAAGTGACATTATTCTTGTCAAAATAACAAACGCAGACAAATCAGCTGATTCCAAGCACATCAAGGACGCCCGAGTCACGTGTCTACTCGCGCCCTATAGCTGTTCTAAGGGCTACATAATTACATTTTATTTTGGTTTGACATTTCATCAGCGTGTTTGTCGTTTGGTTAGTCTCTATACCTTGTTCCATTTAAGCCATTCAGTATTGCGGAGCATAGGGAATAGTTTTGACCTCTCTGATTGGCTGAAATTAGAGACAAGAGACAAGTTTACCCAATGTATTTTCGGCTACTTCAGATTTGCGCTGTTGCCAGTGCCATCTACTGAATGGCTTAAATGGAACAGAGCATAGTGTGTTTTAATATTGCACGGCCATTTTTACTTCGTTGTACATAGAAAAGGAAGTATTGTAATCGCGAAAAATTTCGGTTCCATTTTAACTAATTTCGTCGTGACGTACGTACGTATCTCACATAAGCCGTAGAAAGTTGAAATTTTATATTTAGGACTATTATGATATCTAGTTGTGCATCTCCCTTTTTGGCCATTACATAATTTCCAGAAGTAGTACTTTACTTGAAGCCTATAATTGATTTGAATGAAAAACTATTTTAAAGTATAATCCCAAACTTTTCAAATTTGGTATATAAGACTTTTATGAAAATGGGAATAACATAGTAGATTTTGGTTAAAATAGGCAAAACGGAAGTGACATATTACCTGAAGTTATTAACAGTTTTTCTTGAACAAAATGGTTTTATTTTGATTTTAGAAAAAATGCTTCAAATAATAGTTTTAGAGAATTAAATTCTGCGTCTAGCATAACCAATATTATTAAATTAGTCCTTTGTATAAGCGAGATATGTAAATGTAAAAATTACATTATTATTATTTATTATGGGGTCTCCTGGCCGCGTGCCTGTGTGTCAGGTCGTGAATCTGGGGAACCGGGTTCGATCCCGACCGACGTCAAATATTTCCACTTTTAAATGGCACAAAATTGATCCCTGTGGTGCACTCTCCACGGCAGCAATGAGTGCCCGTGAGGTGACGCCTGGTAAGCGCCCGAACGGTGCAAATATTTCATCATTTCTGATATCTGTGTACAAAGCAGATTGACACACCCAGCAATGGATAATGAGCCGTGATAATATATTTATTTATATTTTATATACTTTTTGTTTTTTGTAATAAAGCTTACCATGGATTAGGACAAAAAAAAATAGAAAAAAATAAAAAATTATTGTTAATGTAAAATTACGTCAAATACGTGCAATTTTATAGTTGGGTCTATATTCCATGTTGGTCTTGCGTTCAAGGAAGTCGTGTGGTGTCCACATCGGATTTTTTAAATAAAATTTAGTCAAAACGAAAACAAATATGACATCAAATAGTTATTTATGATATAAGTGTTAAAAGTGACATTTTATTTTGTGAGAAGGAAGTTTGGAACACGACGCGAAGCGGAGTGATCCAAACCTTCGAACAAAATAAAATCACTTTTAACACGTATATAATACACTATTTTTTCTACAAACACATTTATTTCATTTAAATTTGTATTTGTAATTTTTTTTTGACATATGTCAAACATGTCGAATTGTTGTTCCATTCGTCGTTACCAAGGTAATTTACTTTTAACACTAGAATTAAAATATCGCATTTTTAATTGAAGTATGCCGTGTTAAAAATTCAATTTTTAATAGTGTTTGTAGAAAAAAATCTTTATGCCAACATTACAAAATACAGTGCATGCAACTTAGGATGAAATAATCCCTCGAAGAAACTAAAATTTGAAGTAAATGACCTTGATATTTAGAACATTCACTAAGTTGGTTTTTTTTGTTCAAATCGTTTGTAAATCGAACGTTCAAATTTCTTTAAACGTGTAAAGTTCCAGAATCTTATTGTTCAATAAGAATTTGTAAAAATTGATGTAAATCTTTGATCGTCTAAAGCTACCTTTAGACAACTGAACTATCAAGGTCATATAAACTCCTCAGGGTTTATTTTTGATATATTTTCTCTCTTAAAAAATTACAATATTACGCCATCCATGTAGAAATGTACGCCACTGCGAGACTATCTTCATTGGGACAAATCGCCAGCGATATCGGCACAAGTTTCTTGTTCCGGGTGCTGGGAGCGACCACCCCCTCACCCCCATACGTCCCTCTTAAAGCCCTTACAGCAGAAGCCAGCAGTCAGGCATTCCATCAAAAATTAAACTGTCTCATTTGTTTCCGAATACGTTTATAATTTATTTACATTCGACTTCGCCTTCAACTGTTTATATTTGGCGTAATTCTGTCGACGGATTCACCGTCGTTAATCTCGAAAATGGCGCGCAATTTAAACGAATAATAGATAAGATGGAGCATTGCTTCGCAACACCATTTTTGCCGATGTTTAAAAATTTAAAATGGACGTAGAAGAATATCCTGTTACGAGTCGAAGGTACCGATATTGAGGGATTAAAATTAAATATTTATTCTACTTTTATGAAATTTCTCTAGGAAGCATACAGCTTGAACAGTTACAATAGGTGTTTTCTCTAAATGATTTGCATTGTAGAAGTTTGCACTCGATTCAGGGGCGCGCCGTCACAGGGGCGACACAGCAAGCAACATGACTTAATTTTTTACCTCCCGCTACCCTTGGTAAGGGAGGTATAGGATTAACCAGTAACTTCCCGAGTCCTCCACTCGACACTATACTGCATACGCTCACCACGATACTGCTGTGCTTCACTAACACTCTATGTGAATGTTTCTATATGTCTCTCCATGTAACTAACTAACTAACTCCCGAGCATAGCTGCGTCCCTTTTATACAGCTGCCATTAACTTCCAGAGAGCTCCAGAATGTTCGACCGCATAATAACAATGAACACAAAAGGTTCAGCCGACTAGAGGTAATTAAACACGTCGTGGCTTGTTCGTTTACGTAGCCCGGCTGCTAGCGCGATTGCGTCATCGCTATAAATAGCCACTCGCTCATTGCTGCGGCGACAGCGGCGGCGACGGCGGGCGTCCCACGTTACAGTATTATAAATAGTAAAAATTGTGTTTTATTGTGTAGTTATCACTTAGGGGCGGCGAATTATATATTTGCACGCAGGCGGCAGTACCCCTAGGAACGGCCCATTTATATGATTTACAGATTTTACAAACAAACAAGTTATTTATTACTTATTTAACTAACGAAAACGAAACTGTGAAAAGTATGGCAGTATTCTCCGCATTTTGACTCACACATTTTTACCTCCCGCTACCCTTGGTAAGGGAGGTATAGAGATCGTGCTAAAAATCGCATATCGAGATTTTGGTAAATGACCACGTTTTAAAGTTCCTAGAATCCAATTTTAACATTTTCACGATGATGTCTGTATGTATGTATGTGTTTATGTGTGTACGTGTGTGTGGATCCTCCACTCTAACTCAAATACTATCACTCAGAAAATTTTGAAATCTTGTATTTCGAACTTTTTCTGTATTGGAAAGAGCCCATTAGATTTTGATGAAAATCGAATAACCGGAAATGGCACTTTACTAGAACATCCAAATTGTTTTTCTTCGAAAAATACCTTTAAATGTTATTTTTTCGAGATTAATGTTATTATAAAAATTAAATATTATTAAATTTTCTAAAGATTTGCAATAATACTATTTCTATATATTTTATGAATAAATTTATAAAATTATCTATAATTTAAATCCCAGAGCCAACGCTTTAAATAAACAAAATGCAGTTATTCAAATGTATGTAACTGACAGATAATTGTCACTATCAAAGAATTAATCATTTCAAAATAATATTAGTAACGTTTTAAGAAGGAAAAAGTAAATAGAACAATAGAAAAGGAATTCAATACAGTTTCCAGCATAAGTAAATATGTAGGTATGTATTTATATTAATAAAAATTAACGATTCACAAAAATATTTAAGCTAATCCTCATTTTTGGATTAGTGAATTCTATTCTATCCCGGTATTTAAAATTGAATCTTCATTTTATTATAGTTCCGGTGGCTCAATGGTTAGAGCAACGCTTCATGTCATGAGTGCCCTCGGGGCTATGGGTTCGAATCCCACCATGGCATGGATGTGTGCAGGGCCGCTCCGTACGGGTGGGCAAGTTGTTCCCAGCACAAAGGCGCCTGACTTTGAAGGGCGCCGTTTTAAGAGAGTAAAGTAAATAATAGTAAATTTTTATAAAATGCTCTTATTCGTAAAGACAAAATCACTATAGAACTATACAAATTAACGTGATAGAAGTGAAAAATATATTTTTTAATTTGTTTGAATTAAAATTCTAGTTATAAGTAAAATAATTATCGTACCAATCGGTTCGTTATTTTTCTACCATTGTTATATTGAAATAACTGAAAATGTTGATTACAACAAAGAATATATTGATTATAGTTCAATAATATTGATTACAAGAATGAATCCCACAATGAATTCAATATTTAAATACCTACTAGCATTTTGCGAATAATCAAATGCTTTATAATTAACATACAATTCTGAAATCTTAGTGAAATAATTTTATTTTCTACCGATATTAACTTTGCCTTATTTATTATTAAAAATTAAATAGTAAAAGAAATATCCTGCCCAACGGATAATCTTCTCTCATTGTTATATTGCAAAACTTACTGTAAAATTACTGATTACGACAAAGGATTTTGATTATAACAAGTTGATTACAAGAATGAATCTAAGACAATTTCATCAATATATTAAATCTAGCAGTTTTGAAGAATGCAAAGTATAGTTTAAACTTTAAAGCGTGTGGTAATTTGCAAATTTTACATCATTGGGGGGCGCTAACATATAACTTTGCACAAAAGCGCCTTATACCCACGGAGCGGCCCTGATGTATGTGAATGTGAACCCACTCTGTAATTGGGATTTAATCCTGTTGAGAGGTTTAAAAAAAGGTGGTTACTTGGATCAGATTAGACTATATTGTAAGAAATAAACTGTCAAAATTAGAGTAAAATTCGCTAATCCAAATATAAGGATTAACTTAATCTTTTTTGTGACTCGGCCTGTAAATGGCGGGAGGTATTGTGTTGGCCACACCAGATTTTTTTATATATTTTTAATGTAATTTAATATTAATTCATGTAATAGGTACTACGAATAATTAAAACTCTTTGAATCATTATTCAAATTTACCTGATCCAAATATTTGCGCAATCACTTAGTTCGAAATGCCCATGCATTAGCTTGATAGATAATCCAATAATTACTATACTAATATCGACTCCACCGTACAACCAAAGTAATCAGTGTCGCATCATCATAACGAATTACAGCTTCTAAATTGATTTTGTTAATTATTACCTCAAAGCAAAACAATTAAGTACGCAGAGCAAACAAAGCGCAGAAATAACCGTACATTTTGCCCGAAATATATTATCTGGGGTAACCCATGTCAGATTTTATTTTGTAACTGCTTCAACAAAGTTTTTACTTCACGCCCTTGTCAAACGCACTTGATAGCGAAACAATGCTGCTTCATTTTTCATTCTCGCGCAACCTGCATAAAAATTCAACAGAAGATGACTTATTCGTTGCTTTATTAAAAGAACCACCTTATTTCATTCCAAATGTGGAAAATTGTACGAGATTAAAGATAATTTACAACCAATTTGGAGCCTGCTTAATTTTAAGTGAAGTGGAAATTGCGATGAGTTCAAATTTCTGTTTGGGAATAACAAAAAAAACTTTGTATATAAGAAGTTCTCTTTGACTTTATTTCCTTCAACTTAGTAAAAGCTCCTAACCCATTTTCTTTTGTAATGCTGTCAAATTAATAAATTAAAAACTGTCAAAGCTCTTAAACGAATTATTGAGAGACTTAAAAGTTGTCTAACTTAAAACCAATTATAAATCATGATTTGAAAATGTTCTGTTAATATGTTCACTTATACAGGCGTGTTCATTTTATTATGTCCACTATTGCTATTTTGAAAATTATACGAGCTACGAGGTCGGTTATATTAGCAAACAATTTCTATTTTACTAGACTATTTTAATGAGTGTAAAATTAATTGTTTTCAACTTGTGGTTTTCATACTGTGGGCACCAACTTTGTTATTTTAAATGGGACCATACATTTTTTATCTACTTATTAGATAGAGAATTTTATTTTGAATTCAGTAAAATAAAATGTGCAAACCCATAGATAACTTTTTTTTGAGAAAAATTCAAATAAAGTTTCAAATTAATTAGATTAAAATATGGCTACAATAAGAGTGCCACGAATAGAAAAAAGAAAACATGTTATTTTTACCTTCCGTCACCTTTCGGTAAGGAAGGTATTGTCTTTGGTCAAAAAATTCGAAGAAGAGTTTTTAATCAATAAGCACGTTTAAGGGTCCCTAGAATACGAATTTACTATTTTTACGATGATGTCTGTATGTATGTGTGTGTGGATGTGCGTGTGTGTGTGTGTGTGTGTGTGTGTGTGTGTGTGTGTGTGTAACAAAATTTTCGTCTGCGATAACTCTAATACTACAGTTACAAAAATTATAATTTCTTCGTTACATCTATATGAAGAGCTGATTTGATTTTGATTAGAATTGGTCAACCGGAAGTACCATCATTTGACGATTTTAACAGTTTTTCTTGAAAAAACTATGTTAAATATAATTTTTTACATTTGGTGTTATTATAAATATTAAAGAATATTTTATTCTCTATACGATTTGACTGCATTTTATACTTAATATTAAATGGATATAGAGTTAAAAAATTATAAAAAAATTAAATTTCATAAAGTAGCCATAGCTATGGAAACAGCTACTATATTAAGAAAATTCTGATTGAAAGATGTCAGTGTCAAGTGAAATTGACATAGTGTGTTTGTCTTATAATGTTACTGGAAATATAGGATCTTTTGCTTTCTGTATGGAGTTGGTATAAACTACATACAACTGCTTTAAGGTAATGTACAAGAAATACTAATAATAAATCTTTTTATTTCTGCAGATACATTACACTGTATATAGAAAAAGTCACAAAATAATAATTTTCTGTATGAAATTTGCATAAAATACATGCAACTACCGGAAGGTAATGTACAAGAAATAGAATATTTAATTTAGCAAGGAACTTTTCGTATGAAATTTGTACAAAATACATAGAACTGACGGAAGGTAATGTGCTGACCACATCAGATTTTTTTACATATAATGGGGTGCTGCACTCTGATTTTTTATTATTTTAAATGAAAGGTCTTTTAATTTTGAAGCATTTGATTTTTAAAGTCAACGTGACATCCCGGGACACCTATTGCAATATCTTTCTCTCGCACAAGCTCTATAGTAGGCAGCGAGAGAAAGGTAGCACTAATGTGACGTCACAGTGACACTGACAATAAACCTCAAATATCTCACAAAGTAATTATTAAAAAAATGTTTTTTTACTTCCCGCTACCTTTCGTAAGGGAGGTATAAGGATCGTGCTAAAAATCGCATATCGAGATTTTGGTGAATGACCGCGTTTTAAGGTCCCTTGAAGCCAATTTTAACATTTTCACGATGATGTCTGTGTGTATGTGTGCGTGTGCATGTGTGCGTGTGCATGTGTGTGTGTGTGTGTATCCTCCACTCTAACTCAAATACTATCGTTCATAAAATTTTCAAACCTGGGAAGAAGCCATTAGATTTGGTGGAAATGGTACTTTACTTGAAGCTCAAAAAGTTTTTCTAAGAAAAATACATTTAAATGTTATTTTTTCGTGATTTGTGTTATTATAAAAATTAAAGATTTTTAAATTTTCTAAAGGTTTGCATTAATACTTTTTCTTTATATTGTATAGATAAATTCATAAAATTATCTATAATTTAAATCCCGGAGCCTTCGCTTCAAACAAACACAACTTCTTGGTCACACAGTACATATATCAAATGTATGTAACTGACAGATAAATATCACTGTCAAAGAACTAATCACTTCAAATTAATAATAGTAACGTTTTAAAAAGAAAATAGGAAATAGAACCACAGTTATACGGAATAGAATTTAATACAGTTTCCAGCATAACTAAATATGTAAGTATTTATATTTAAATTAATAAAAATTAAGTGGCGGGAGATGTTGTGTTGGCCACATCAGATTTTTTCATCTTAATCTCTATTTGTTGAGTAATACTTTAAGTATAACGTGTACATTTTATTATTTTTTGTTATGTTGATGACAGAAAGTAGTCATAATTTAATATTTTAATTGATGAAAAATTGTTAACGCTAATAAAATATTTTTGCATGGCATTCTTATTCTATGTAAAAAAATAAATTCATTTTTTTCATTCGTGGCACTCTTATTATACCCATATTTTAATCAGATTAATATAATTTTTAAATTAAAATATCGAAAATAAATAAATAAATCATCCCAAAAATAGCAATAGCCCTGGATTGAAACAAAAAATTAAGAAAAGTTAATGATTTATCTGTCAGGCTAGGTTATTATCACCTGTTACAGAACTTTGCATAAAATCTATCGACACATCTCTCAAAATTCTTCCGTATTTATTAATAAATTTGAAGTACTTCAAAGACTTCCAAACAAAGAAATATTATTACGAAACTTTTCTCAATAAAATTTCATTACGGAATTGATTTGAACGAAATGTTTCCATTTCTGCGAAATACAAAAGTTGTTTCCATTTAATTAAATTATTTATATTGGTATTCAGGTCCGCATAAAGAAAAACGAAAGTTGTTCATTCTTACCAGAAATAAGAAATGTTTTGATTGCTAACAAGGGAATTTTTATGGAATGATTTAGCAAACATCGTAGAGACGTATTCAGACATTTTTTAAAACTTTTGTTTGAGACTACAAGACTACTAAATAAGGTTAATTATTTTGAACTGTTGGTGTTATTAGGTGTTAACAATTACAAACCTCAATCATACAGCAATTGAATCCTCTAGGATAAATTCCAACGACTACTTTATAACCAATCATGATGCAAAACACCTGAAAATTCAACCAATGGGAACAGTATTATACTGATAAAACTCCGTTACCCCGATAAATTTCCGCTTCCGCTACCAAGTAAATAAACAGTTGTTATTATTTATAAGTGTCAGTGTGACAATTAATTAATATTTCAAGTTTAATAATAAAATAATAATAATAATAATTAAATTGTTTCATTTTGCGTTGTCTTTCAGTGGCGGCGCTAAAGGGGGGCCAGGGTGGGCACGTGCCGACCCGAAAAAGACTTTTGCCCACCCAAGTGCCCACCCATTACCAACATACAAATAATAATTTTGGTATATAAAATATTTGTGAATAATTTTTTTTATTTTTATGAAGTATTTCCTGCAATTCATAAAAAAGTAAACACTCGGTATATGTAATTATTCGAATATGGATACCTGTGTCTTTGTTTCGTTTCATGTGTGTATATGAAAACATACCAAATATTTTAAATGGCACTAAATTGACCCCTGTGGTGCACTCTACACGCCAGCAATAAGTGCCCGTGAGATTACCGATATCTGCGTACAAAGCAGATTGGCACATCCAGCAATGGGTAATTTGCCGTGATGATATATTTGACTTTGAATGAAAAAATTGCCCGCGGCGCCTTTTTTTTCGGTTACATTTGCATCACCTATTACGACCCCCCCCCTCCTAATGCCCACTCGTTTTTTGATTGTGCCTTGTGCCCACCCTACATTTACATCCTGGCGCCGCCACTGCTTTGGAATTTGTCTCACCAGATACCACACGACCTCTCTGATTTTTACTTTCTTGTACAAAGTAAAGGAAGTATTGTAATCGCGAAAAATTTCGGTTTTCAGATTTCAACGGAAATATCCATTTTGACCATCTCTGAATCCATTTTCACTAATTTCGCACGTTCGTATCTCGCATAACTCAAAAACGTTAAGCCGTATAAGGTTGAAATTTTGTATTTAGGACTATTATGACATCTAGTTTTGCACCCCCCTTTTTGGTCATTACATATTTTCCAGAAATGGAACTTTACTTGAAGCCTATAATAGATTTTAATGAAAAACTGTTATAAAATATAATCCAAAACTTTTCAAATTTGGTATATAAGACTTTTATGACAATGGGAATAACATAGTACATTTTGGTTAAAATAGACTAAGCGGGAGTAATATATTACCTGAAATTATTAACAGTCTTTCTTGAATAAATTGGTTTTATTTTGATTTTAGAAATAAATGAATCAAATAATAGTTTTAGAGAATTAAATTCTGCGTCTACCACTACATATTATTAAATTAACCTTTTTTATAAGCGTGATATGAAAATTTAAAAATCTGATGTGGACACCACACGACTTCCTTGTACGCTAAACTAATATGAAGTATAGACTCAATTATAAAATTGCACGTATTTGACATAATGGACCTTTCCAATTTAAGGGCTATCTCTTTCTATCGCTGCAAATAGTAAGAAAATGGCGCGAACAACTGCCAGTTGGGCTGTCAAACGAAACGTCAAAAATATTGCAGTCATTAAAATACCTGTATTCTCAGTGAAAATTTGCATCGTTAGACATTTTACATTCAATAAAAGCTTTTGTAACTTATTTCGATAAGATTTTTTAAAGTTATCTTACATTTTACGTCTAATTTTTTTAGAATCAAACGTCATAGATCTCAGTTGTTCTTACTATGCGCAGATCCCCATTGCGCATATCTTCTATCTCTTTAAATTGGAAAGGTCCATTTGACATTAACATCTATTTTTTATTTTTTTGTTATTTTTTGTCCTAAACCATAGCAAGCTTCATTACAAAAACCAGAAAGTATATAAGTTTTATATTTATATATCTCGCTTATACAAAGGGCTAATTTAATAATACCTACTTGATGTGCTAGACGCAGAATTTAATTCTCTAAAACTCTCATTTGAAGCATTTATTTCTAAAATCAAAATGAAACCATTTTATTCAAGAAAAACTGTTAACAACTTCAGGTAATATATCACTTCCGGTTAGCCTGTTTTAACCAAGATCTGTTATGTTATTCCAATTTATATAAAAGTCTTATATACTAAATTTGAAAAGTTTTGGATTATATTTTAATATAGTTTTTCATTAAAATCTATTATAGGCTTCAAATAAAGTACCATTTCTGGAAATTATGTAATGACCAAAAAGGGAGGTGCACAACTAGATGTTATAGAAGTCCTTAATACAAAATTTCAACTTTCTACGGCTTACCGTTTTTGAGTTATGCGAGATACGTACGTACGTACAGACGTCACGACGAAATTAGTCAGAATGGATTTAGGGATGGCCAAAATTTCCGTTGAAATCTGGAAACCGAAATTTTTCGCAAATACAATACTTCCTTTAGTATGTTCAAGGAAGGTAAAATAGTATACTTTTTGGTTTTGTAATAAAGCTTGCTATGGATTAGGACAAAAAAGTACAAAAAAAATAAAAAAATAATATTAATGTCAAATTACATAATTACATCAAATACGTGCAATTTTATAATTGGGTCTATATTTCATGTTGGTCTTACGTACATACAAGGAAGTCGTGTGGTGTCCACATCAGATTTTGTTTATTGGTATTTATTGATCAGGGCATTGTTAAAAATTCACAAACCCAGGTCTCATTAAACAGTTGCTACTAGAAAATAGTTAAAATTTTACTAAAGTAGTAGACGTTTCAATATTTATACGTTCGTCAGGATTAGTAAGGTCTCAATTTCATAATCATAATATTATATATGTCGTAGGCTCATAGTGAAATACGGCTTTTTATGAAATGCCTAGGCAGTTCATGTAGAACCGAACCTAACCTAACCAAACCTAACCTAACCAAACCTAACCTAACCAAACCTAACCTAACCTAACCAAACCTAACCTAACCAAACCTAACCTAACCGAACCTAATCTAACCGAACCTAACGTAACCAACCTACCGGTTCTACATGAACTGCCTAGGCATTTCATGAAATTCCGTATTTCACTATGAGCCTACGACATATACACATAAATACACTCATTTATACATTCACTTCATTACAACATCAAATACCAATTAATTTTATTAAATTTCTGTGAAGGGCTTTCTCTACAAAGGTCTATTTCCCTTCCAACAATCTGATAATGTCAGGAAGTAATTGGCGAATGATAAACACCCTTGGAAGTATCTTAAAATCATCTGACAATCAATGAAACAAGCGTTTAATTTCTGCAAATAAATCGTCAGGGTAACAAGTTTGGACGACCAGTTGAAAGGAAGAACTATGGCTCTAATAAAAGCACGCGATGAGATTTATATTTAATTATCTTTGTTTTGTTCATCCTGCGTGTCGGAGGGAGAGGGGATGTGAATCGCGAGACAGAAAAAGCAAAGACTAAGAAGCGAAGGATATAAGCAGGCAGAAGCTTAGAAATCGTAATTCTCTTTCAAATTATTTTTGGATTTCGAGATATTTTCTTCCACGGAAGAGGGATGAAATATATAATAAATTAATTTTAACATGATTGATATTTATTTAAAGCCATCATTAATGTATATCTATTTTTACAGGGTGCAAAAGAACCTCCCTAGATTTGAAGATGAATTAAATGATGTGGCCAGCACATTACCTTCCGTCAGATATATGAGGTATTTACGAAAATTCTACCGGTGAACTGTTACCGGTAAACAGCTGTTTATCAGGTTATAGGAATCGATATTTTAAGAACGCAAGTGGTAAACAGGGGTATAAAAAAATTAGAAAATTTGAAACAGGTTACAAATTTAATGTAGTTAACAAACTGCCTACTTTGAACACATTTCCAACTTTAACGCGCGCGCTTCGCTTTCCGTCACTACCTTTTTTTGAGATTAGACTCTTTATAAATCCGGTAGATGAATCTGGTAGATATTATACAATTTTCGAACACGGTACCTATTTACCACTCGTGTTTTCGAACGCAGTCGGTACATGCGATATCTACCGGTAGAATTTTCGTAAATGCGTATGTATTTTTTTATAAAATCCATACAGAAAGTTCCTTGCAAAAGATTCTAAATTTCTTGTATGTACATTACCTTTCGACATGAATATACATATGAATTTTGTACAAATTCTATACAGAAAGTTTCGAGCAAAAAGATCCTATATTTCGAGTACAATTATAACACAAATACGAATACTTATGTCAATTGACACTGACATCTTTCAATCAGAATTTTCGTAATACAGTAGCTGTTTCTAGTATAGCTAGCTAATTTATGAAATTTAATTTCTTTATAATTTTATAACTCTATATCCATTTAATATGAAGTATAAAATGCAGTCAAATGGTATTGAGAATTCAATGTTCTTTAATATTTATAATAACATTAAATGGGAAAAATGACATTTACCATCGTTTTTTCAAGACAAACTATTAAAATCTTCAACTGACCAATTATAACCAAAATCTAATCAGCTGTTCACATGGATGCACCGAAGAGGAATACGAAAGAATTATAATTTTTGGAATTGTAGTATTAGAGTTACCGTAGACGAAAATTTTGTAACACACACACGCACACACACACACACACACACACACACACACACACACACACACACACACGCATACGCACACGCACACGCACACGCACACGCACACGCACGCACACGCACACACACACACACACACACACACACACACACACACACACACAGAGAGAGAGAGAGAGAGAGAGAGAGAGAGAGAGACATCATCGTAAAAATAGTAAAATCGTATTCTAGGGACCTTAAAACGTGCTTATTCATCAAACACTCACCACCGAATTTTTTGACCAAAGACAATACCTTTCTTACCTAAAGGTGACGGGAAGGTAAAAACAAACTAACTTTCAATTCTGAACCTTACTAGATAACTTGTTAGTTAGAGACACTTTTTACTTCCTTGTACAAAGTAAAGGAAGTATTGTAAACGCGAAAAATTTCGGTTTTCAGATTTCAACGGAAATATTCATTTGGCCATCCCTGAATCCATTTTGACTAATTTCGTTGTGACGTCTGTACGTACGTACACTGTAAAGTTTTGGGGTAGAAACAGGGAAGATGAATCTCCAATTGAGTTGTTGAATCTTCCTTAAAGTTGATTTAGGGTAGGAAGGTCGAAACATGGTAAGAAAAAGGTAGGAAATTTTGGTAGGGCAGATTCAATTCGCTTGCAGGCATCTGTGTTGCACTGTAGGTATATTAGGTAGGTGCTACTACCTTTGTAACATGTTTAGACCTTTAGGGTTGATTCGAGCTGACCATTCTACTTTCAATTTGAGGTACAGTTCCTATCATAAAAAATATGGACTAGACAATTAGCACGTAACAATGTCATACATGTGAAATTACAAAGGAATAATACGAAAACGACGGCAGAAATAATATGAAATATTCAGTTTTACTGAAATTTGCAAACGTATTGAACCTACATTGTTAATACAAATTAAATTTGTTTATTAATCTTATTATATTTTTTATAATTCCGTGCATACATACATCGTTTTCTACTTTACTTACTAGAAAGTGATTGTTAACAAATTATTGAATATGCATAGTATATTACAAGATAGATAAATAAATGTGTGAAATGCAAAACATAACAGATTACAATTGATTTATAGCATTATTTACCCGTGTTCATAAAATTATATGAAAAACTAAAATATTCAATGAAACATAACTGACGATGTGTAGACTTATATAGCTGTTATATAAACAAATGCAACACGATATTAGTTATTTGTAAGATTTCGGAAATGAAAAGTGATCGAATAAGCTTTCGCATTTCTTAGAAATTGTTTGTTAGTCCAGCTAGCAACAGAAGGTCCTACGGGTTTTTCCGAAGGCCAGCATAACGGTACCGCATTTCTAGGGATAGGAAGGAGAACACAGAGGGGTGAGAAATTTATGTGTCATTCTGTCATTTGTTATTCTCTTGTCGACAGTCGCAATGAGCATACTTGAAACTCAGGTAAAATACATTATGTTGTATTTTTAATTATAAAAACTAATATCCTTCTATTTTTTAGCTCCTTCTTAGTTTAGTGCGGTACAAACTAACACACATGTAGATTTGTTATCACCGTATTTTCTACAAAAAATTAAGATGTGCCGATTACAAAGAAGCGCGCATCTTGACAACCATGTTCGACGTATAATAATTAAAACTTTAAAGGTAATTTTCTTTATTTTGTTTCATTTTCTTTTTATTTACATACTTTCAAAGATAATATAACTATATTTCGCGGTACATACCTATACCAAATGTTAATTTTATTTTTGTTGAATTATCATTGATATGATTATTTTCCTGTTAATAAAATAATATTATTATTTAATTACAAGAAAATAAACATTGAAAAACTAGCAAATATTTTGAATGAAACGTTCTTTTGTTCGCAAATATTTATTAGACACAACAATATTAATTTAGTTTTATTTGCTACAAGAGGATCCAAAGAAAGTGAAGATATTCCTCGAGGACCTGCAAGAATTGGAGCAATAGCCAGTGAACGTGACCTTTTTTGAATACATAATTTATTTATAAATAAAATAAATATATCATCAAGGTATATTACCCATTGCTGGCTGTGCTAATCTGCTTTGTTCACAGATATCGTTAATGATACTGACATATTCGTATCGTGTAGGCATTTACCAGGAGTCACCTCAAAGATAAAACACTATGTAACTTACAATATACTTTATCTTATTTTATTTATGTATATTTTGTTTAAGCAAATAAATCTTTTATTATATATAATGTATTATTTCTGAATCCCAATAATAAATAATATACTTTTCAAGGAATTTGCAATGTCCTCATGTAGGGGTTCATATAAATTACTATAAAGTATTTTTAACAACCTTACAGGCATTTACTGGTAACTTGTGATACGGAAATTTCAAATCACTTTAAAGTATTTCTATAAACCACTGCGGGCATTTGCATCCCACTATATGAAGGGTCGTATCGTGTTTACCTGGGACTAAGGTAGGTTTTACTACCCTAAACAGAGATTGGTGCATCGACCTTTTAAAAAGGAAGGACTGTTCTACCTTGGGGTTGCATATAGTTTCAACCCATAAAGGTAGTTGCAGCTACGTTAAAACTTTACAGTGTACGTACGTGTGTACGTATCTCGCATAACTCAAAAACGGTAAGCCATAGAAAGTTGAAATTTTGTATTTAGGACTGCTATAACATCTAGTTGTGCACCTCCCTTTTTGGTCATTACGTAATATCTAGAAATGGTACTTTATTTGAAGCCTATACTAGATTTTAATGAAAAACTTTTTTTTAAAATATAATCCAAAACGTTTTAAATTTGGTATATAAGACTTTTATGTCAATTGGAACAACACAGTAGCTTTTGGTTTTGGTTAAAACAGGCTAACCGGAAGTGACATATTACCTGAAGTTGTTAACAGTTTTTCTTCAATAAAATGGTTTCATTTTGATTTTAGAAATAAATGCTTCAAATAAAAGTTTTAGAGAATTAAATTCTGCGTCTACCACATCAAGTATTATTAAATTAGCCCTTTGTATAAGCGAGATGTTTATTCAAAACTTATATACTTTTTGGTTTTTGTAATGAAGCTTGCTATGGATTAGGACAAAAAATAACAAAAAAATAAAAAATAGATGCTAATGTCAAATTAAGTCAAATACGTGCAATTTTATACTTGGGTCTATACTTCATATTGGTCTTGTGTACAATGAAGTCGTGTTGTGTCCACATCAGATTTTTTAATTGTAATTAAATATTTTTTAGGGTTGTTTCTAAAAATTTCAATGTATTTCACAAGTCATTACTTGTAAAATATATTATGAGAAACAGAACCATAATTACACTTGTAAAAAACACTTGTATGAAATATACTTGCACTTGTGACTTGTATCTTACAAGTGTAGTTTTCAGAAACAAATACTTGTGCAAATTAAAATTCTACAAGTGTACACATTTGTATTACAAGAACCTAGGGAGGTAGAGTGCCTTCAATAAGAGTGATGCCAATGGTGGTCTTCATTTTCATTGGCTACAGCAATGACCGCCATATTTGTTCCATTCTGTTCATGGTTTAGCTTGCTTTGTATAGGAGTTCGTGTTTGTTTGATAGTTTATATTGAATTTATGTAATTATTAGTGTTTAATTTCTTTTAATATTAATTACTACACCTTAGTTTTTATGTACATGGTAGTTTTAGTGCAGTTTAAGTGCATATAAGGACACAATTTGTGATAAGTGACTGCATCGAAGATTATTTAATAACGAGGTAAGTAATATAAGCCAATTTTTTGTAATAAATAAATAGAATGTAAAGTTTTGTACACGATAATAGCCAGTTGCAAATTTATTTAAGTATTTATCAAATGAATTATATCCAATTGAAACCAAATTGTAAGACATAACCAATCTTTGCTGCTGTCATTATTTCGGTTTGACATTTATATTTCATTTAAAGAATACTTCAAATTAATTATTGTTGACAACAAAATAATTCGTTAATATTTTTAATAAATACATACATACATAAAATCACGCATCTCCCACTTAGAGGGTTCGTACAAACCCGAAATAAATAAATAAATGGGCAGTGTATTTTGTACACAACTGTGAACAAGTATATTTCGCAGAACAAATTTTAATGGAATATGCAAATGATTTGATTTACTTGTAATTGTTATATTATTTCATTATAATGAATGTTTTTTGTATAGATGGTTGGCTGCTGTGCCTTTGGTTGCTCCAATCGGTCAGAGAAAGGATTTCTTATGAAAGCATTTCCTACGGATCCGGATCGCAGAAAAACATGGGCAGCTAAAGTGAAACGAGAGGGTTGGACACCAACTAATTCGTCTCGACTTTGTGAAGTAAGTAAAATTTAATTAAAAGTGTATTCATGTTTTATTAATTTTTTTACTAATAATAATATTCGACTTATAGATCCACTTTGCACCTGAGATGTGGGAAAAGACGAGAGAAGATGGCAAGAGGATTCTAAAACATAATGCGATTCCCACAATATTTAGTTTTACTGTACCGACGAAGAGAAGAAGGTCGCCGGTGAAAAGAAGATATCCAACACTTCAATTACCTGCCCCTGAAAATGTAGCAACGTTTGAACCACAACCCTGCACGTCTACAGCAAGAACTGAAAATATTACATGCTAGTAAATCATTAATGTCTTCCACTTTGTAATTTGAGTTTTTTTTGTTATTGTAACCTTTTTATAAATATATTTTTACAGTAAGAACCATTTTTCCTATATTTCAATATACTTATATTATCTTGATGAACTCATTTTTGATACCTACAATAAATTATTTTTTTTTTGTTCATGTAAAATTTATTGGTTTATTTTGTTTATTAATGCTCTTCTTTTTAAATTAAATACTAATTTTGTATGCAAATGATTTGAAATGAAATATTTCATCTTACGCATGAAGTCTCTTCTGACGGTAAGTTTTCTTTTTATTTAAATATAATGATTTTACATGCATTTCATGGGTCTATATATTTTTAAAATTTTGAAATATGTGTATACTATAAATTTTTAAATAAAATATATATTAATTTCAAGTAATATGTTTGTAATAAAATATTTTCGTGTTATGCTTGTATTCTATGCATGTTAAATTGGAACAAATATGGCGGCCACAATCGTATGTCATCACTCTCATTGAAGGCACTGTATAGGGAGGTTACTCTGCGCACCCTCTAGCTACATTTTGAATTGATATGAAATTTTACTAGGATGTTTTTTAGTTATAACGGTAGCTATGAATGATCTGCGTCTGAAAATATAGTTTGAACACAAGGCTTTTAAGCGAAAACGAGGAACTGATTTCATTTTGAACGAATCATTGAGAGCATTGGCCGACTGGGACATTTTATTCTCTTTCTATGGTGGATAGGATCGAATCGCAGTTCTATTACGCTGAAGAATTATGTAATTTTGACAATCACGAGGTTTTGAAATTATGGTATGGGATTGCGAAGCGCTAAATGGATTTCTAAAATGGAAGCTTTTATAATTTACTACTGGGAGTAGATGCGAACAGGGAAACTATTATCTTTTTATTGAGATTCTTTTAAAAATAGTGGCTCATTCTAAATGTTTTCTTTAATCAAATAAGAAAGGCTGATATAATATTAAGCAAAAGTAAATAATACTATACAGGTGTGCCACGAAAGAATATTCAACTACAGTAACATTTTTGAAAGATGTCCGATCAAGGTCATTTGTCAATTATATGTTCTGTCGAATTCGGATAGCGCCGTTTACTTAGTTTTTATGAGGGTAAATAAAATACTACTGTTATTTTATTTATTATTTTATTATGGGGTCTCGTGGCCGGGTGCCTGAGTGTCAGGTCGCGAATCTGGGGAACCGGGTTCGATCTCGACCGACGCCAAATATTTTTCCAATTTTCAATGGCACAAAATTGACCCCTGTGGTGCAATCTCCACGCCAGAAATGAGTGGCCGTGAGGTGACGCCTGGTAAGTGCCCGCACGGTGTAAATATTTCATCATTGCCGATATCTGTGTACAAAGCAGATTGGCACACCCAGCAATGGGTAATAAGCCGTGATGATATATTTATATTTATTTAATTATTTATTTTATTATATATTTTATTATACAAATATAAGTTACAATAAAATCATTCAAAATTCTAAACTAAGTCAACTGGTAAGCTTATTAGCAAATGTAAAACCAAATATATGAAAAATAAGATACTGACACAATGTCAGTGTTAGTGACACTGGCAGAAAATAACGTTATTCGTACGGCTATGAATCACGGTAATATATCTGAATTAATAAATAAACTTACGTTACAGCAAAAGTATTGTCAACAACGTGCATCGTTTTAAAATCTAATGTCACTACTATTTATTTCCACGATATTACTAATTATTTATTTCACTACGCGATCCAATCTTAGTCTGCCGGTCTGTTGCAGACTCTTGTAGACTATTTACGCAATATTTATCACTATATACTTATATCATGTTCAACTGTCCGCCTACCGACCTCCACCTCTGTATATTTAACTGCTCGGACAGAAGTCACACCTTTCCTCTCATTATCTGTCTATTTATGTAACTAACTTTCTCCTTCCACAGCCTCATTATCACCAACTATCCGTATGCCACAATTCTTCAACACCAATGTCGAGTATCCACTCCAACTCGCTGTTACCGTCCTTGTATAGCTAGCTTCACAATACTCGTCAACACTACCGAGTATTCTCATCCATAGCTATCCTAGTATACCAGTAACTTCCAGAGTACCTACTCCACTTGACACTTTACAGCATACGCTCACTACGATCCTGATGTGCTTCTCACACTCACTAATACTCTATAGGCGATTTCGGGCGACAACCGTTCACTTGCGGTATGTTGCGTTCCGGTACGTTCACACATACGGGCGCTAGGAACAACATACCCGGTATGCTTGGATCAGTGCTCACAGCTGAACGGGTTTGCGAGTCGGGTCTGTTCACTATTTCTATCTCTTTCTATGTCTTTTTTTGAAATGTCAAAAGTCAAAACAGTCGGAGTCGTGGTCTTATGTCAAACAGTGTGACATTATTTTCGTTGACTCTTTTTTGGACAAATATGGAAAAAACTATCTTTCTCCGTTAATGCATTTTAATTGTCAGACACTATTTTTGACAGTTTTAAATGTCGCAGAATATACATAACCACCAAGTACGGTGTCAACAAGTGAACCAACGATTTTTGGCGCCACCATTAACCATATCATACCGTAACTAACCGTAAGTAATCCGAAGAAGTGAACGGGTATGTCGCCCGAAATCGCCTTATGTGAATATCTCTATGTCTCTGAATGTAACTAACACTCGAGCATAGCTGCGTCCCTTTTATACAGCTGTCATTACCTTCTAGAAAGCTCTAGAATATTCGACCGCATAATAACAATGAACACAAAAGGTTCAGGCGACCGGAAGTAATTACACATGTCGCGGCATGTTTGTTTGCGTAGCCCGGCTGCTAGCGCGATTACGTCATCTCTATAAATAGACACTCGCTCATTGCTGCGTCGACGACGAAGCGACTGCGCCGGCGGTGGCGACAGCGGCGGCGACGGCAGGCGTTCCACCATATACTCTAATACTTATGGATACAATGCCTAATACAATTAAAGTTGTTATACTATATAGATAATAAAGGCTATGTTACCCAATATTAAATAACGGAATACTTAAATAACAGTTTTAAGTTTAAAATCTATATTTTAAACTAGCGGAATAGTATATTCTATAACTAGTATGGAATAGATAATGTTCGCGCGAGCGAAAAGTTTGTAGGCCGAGCCGTAGGCGAGGTTTACGGTTTCGCGAGTTGCGGAAATACTATTCCATAAGAGTTTTAGACTATACTTTCTCTAAAGGTGCATTCACAAATAAAAATTAGGTTTATGGTTTTTGTCTAGGTTTACGTAAGTCATTCATAAATGAAGTTTAAATTACCTGAAAATAGTTTTGATATGTACAGACGTCTGTGTAAATGCTTCAAAAACAAGATTAAAATATCTGTAGAGCAGTACTCAACAAGACACCTGTGCGCCGTGAAACTGTCATTCGCTTTGACATTATTGGTTATATTTAAGCAATTAAGTTATGACAGTCTCCATGTTCTTCTCGCATTTGTTTAAAAACCCGAATCCACCAAGTGGATAGTAAATAAAGATGGGTGTATATATCTATATCATTTCAGACTCGTTCTCATTGGTGAAGTTTGTGACGTAAAACTAAATCATAAACCCAAAGTTTGGACCTTGCAATGTTTAGCTTTATGATTTGGATTTAGAGACCCTAAATTCTGAAGTGTGAATGGAGTCATTATATAATATGCAGCCAAAGTTTTTAAATCTAAAGTATAAACCATAAATCTAAACGTAATTTTCATTTGTGAATGTACCTTAACACTATTTAAAAAATATATTTTGCTCATCACTTGACATTTTTGTAAAAAATAATAAAATATTATTGGTATGTTATAAAATCAATAATTTTTATTTAACTTACCATGTAAAAGCTTCAAAACGCGTAAAACAAGGCGTATAATAATATTTTGTAATCATGTCTTTTATAATTTGACAGTTAAGGCAGTTGAGGTGACAAAATAAAAGAAACAAAGCGCCAAGCAAAGCCGTCTTGATTTTGAAAACAATTGCGTTTCCCATGTATTTTAAATGGGTGAATTAAAAAATAGTGCTCTGTGACTGCCTATTACGGAATATTATTCCGTAACAGTATGACAGAATGTCCTCATTCTGTGACAGTTTTCAGTTATAGAATGTATGAATTCCATAGTAGTGTTAGAGAAAGAAATTTCTAGAAATTTCTTACCATTTACGCATAGTATAAAGCGTAATAGACGTTTATCAGACATCACCTCACGGCTTTCATGACGACCACAGGAGTCACTTTTGTTATCTTAAAATGGGAAATAATTTTTACATTTCGCCTGAATCGATCTCGAGCCTTTTGAAATACAACCAGTCACCTAACGCGTACGTATTTGCAGCTTCAATAAAATTTAAAGCTCATTGAAATTAATTTAGCTCAACAAGTCCATTTATTCTACAGAGGGAAACTCGAATGCGAAAACAAAACAAATTCGACAGAGATACAAGCAGCCCTCGCCATTTTGCAACTAAAGTGCCGTAAATATTCAGCCTTATTAATTGTTGTAACTTTAAAATTATGTATAGCATTGTACTGAATTGAATTGTGGCTGTTTACATTAATTGAATGTTTTACCGTCCCTCGGGAACAGTTTGGATGAAAAATTTTCTTCGTGATGTTGATGAATGGAAAATTAATTGAATTTTCTGTTTTATTGCCTGCAATAATTTACGCACTAATGAGAATTATTCGTTTTCATACACTGCTGATTCTGTAGCAATTGTTTTCGTTTAAGATGGCGAATATAGTTAGTTCATTATTGCTCAGTTGCAACAACAAAGCTTAAATTTTAAGCTAGGCTTAAATAAAAAATCTGATGTGGCCAGCACATTACCTTCCGTCAGTTCTATGTATTTTGTAAAAATTTCATATAGAAAGTTCCTTGCAAAAGATTCTATTTCTTGTACATTACCTTCCGGCTGTTGTATATATAACAGAAAATTTTTAGCAAAAGATCCAGTAAAATTATAAGACAAACACACTTATGTCAATTGCACTTGACACTGACTTCTTTCAATCAGAATTTTCTTTATAGTACGTTCCGTAACGCAACCGGTTCGACCAGATTTAAGCTTTTGTGTTCCGTAAGTCCTGAAATTATTCACCGGTTTCTATTTGGAACGCGGTTCCTGAAAAAAGTTGGTAAAAAGTCGGACCACGGCAACCACGAAATAATCCTGGTTTCTCTGGTATTTTTACCCCCACTACCGCTACTTTCCGTCAATATCATATTTCTAAACCGCATTTTTAGAGGTATTATTGATAATTATTGTAGATGTAAATATGAAAACATTATTTATATTTGATATATTGTTGATTGTATTATTTTTATTGGCATTATTCAATGTTATCTTTCTTTTGGTTTATTTTTAATTTTTGTTAGGTTGTGTCAATTTTAAATGTCATATGATTCAATGTCAATCTGTCCCGAAATGGATGAAAATATTCAGGAACCATGGTGTACCCGGAATCAAGATACTGGTTTTTTGGTTGACTTACGGAACGTAGTATAATGGTATCTGTTTCCATAGCTGTCTACTGAATTTTAATTTATTTATAATTTTTACCTTCCGTCACCTTTAGGTAAGGAAGGTATTGTTTTTGGTCAAAAAAATCGGTGATAAGTTTTTAATGAATAAGCACGTTTTAGGGTCCCTAGAATACGATTTTACTATTTTTACGATGATGTCTGTATGTATGTATGTGTGTGTGTGTGTGTGTGTGTGTGCGCGCGTGTGCGTGTGTGTGTGTGTCTGTGTGTGACAAAATTTTCTAATGCGATAACTCTATTACTACAATTCCAAAAATTATAATTCTTTCATATTCCTCTTCGTTACATCCGTGTGAAGAGCTGATAAGATTTTGGTTATAATTGGTCAACCGGAAGTACCCTCACTTGAAGATTTTAAGTTTTTCTTGAAAAAACGATGTTAAATATCATTTTTTCACATTTAATGTTTTTATAAATATTAAAGAATATTTTATTCTCTATACGGTTTGAATTCATTTTATACTTCATATTAAATGCATATAGAGTTAAAAAATCTGATGTGGCCAGCACATTACATTCCGTCAATTCTATATATTTTATGCCATACAAAAAGTTCCTTGCAAAAGATTCTATTTCTTAACAAAACATATAATTTAACTTGATATTATATCAAGGCAGTTGTATGTATTTTATACAAATTCTAGCAGAAGATCCTATATTTCCAGTACAATTATAATACAAACATACTGTCAACTGCACTTGACACTGACACCTTTCAATCAAAATTTTCTGCAGCTGTTTCCCGAGTTATAACATAGCAGGCTAATATATGATATTTAATTTCTTTATAATTTTTTTAACTCTATATCCATTTAATATAAAGTAATAAGTGCATTTAAATCGTATAGATAATAAAATATTCTTTAATATCTATAATAACATTAAATGTGAAAAAATGATATTTAACATCGATTTTTCAAGAAAAACTGTTAAAATCTTCTAATTCGGGTACTTCCGGTTGACCAATTATAACCAAAATCTTATCAGCTCTTTACATGGATGTAACGAAGAGGTATACGAAAGAATTATAATTTTTGGAATTGTAATATTAGAGTTATCGCATTAGAAAATTTTGTCACACACAGACACGCACACACACACACACACATACATACATACACACACGCACGCACATACACACACACACACACACACACACACACACACACACACACACACACACACACACACACACACACACACACACACACACACACACACACACACACACACACACACACACACACACACACACACACACACACACCACACACAATAGTAAAATCGTATTCTAGGGACCCTAAAACATCAAAAACTCACCACCAAATTTTTTGACCAAAGACAATACCTTCCTTACCTAAAGGTGACGGAAGGTACAAACTGCAAATCGAAATTTTGACAGTAAAATATTATAATTCATTTGACGTTTTATTTCGATACAATTTAAGCCAAGTTTAATATTTAAATTACATTGATACAACAACCGGCCATGAAATTGACCTATGACAACTCTCATTTTAGGCCAGTCGGCAGTTCAACAGATGTAAATATGGTTTTAAATCGGGAAAAAGATTTATTTTTTGGAATCGGTTTATTGTAGGCCTCTTTTAGACCTACTCATTTCTCTCCCTCGCCCCCCCCCCCCCCACACACACACATACACACAGACATCATGAAAATATTAAAATTGGATTATAGGGACCTTAAAACGTGCTCATTTACCAAAATCTCGGTATGCGATTTTTAGCACGATCCCTATACCTCCCTTACTAAGGGAAGCGGGAGGTAAAAATGTTGATAGGTAATGTGCTGTCTACATTAAATTTTCAATTTATGTAAAATGATGTATCAAGTTATGTCTTAATGACGTTTTTATATTCACTTATTTTTGTCTTTTGACATAATTGGTTTTTTTTAAGTCAATCATTATTTTTCTTTTTTAATTTATTAACCAGTAAATTTCTGATATGAATGTGAACAGTGCAGAGAGTTTGATGAAGGTAGCTTCTAGTTCCACTCCATTTAATTCGGACGTAATTCGACGAAAGTCACGTATTTTTACCATCCAAGCCACAAAAAGAGTTCTTGCCCCTTATGTCAAAGCCAGAAAGAAGCCAAAACATGTAAGAGAAGAAAATAAGTACTTTTCGTACTACGTACAGAAGAAACCAAGTATCTTTCTAACTCCTGATACCCATTGGCTGTTCGAAGGAATCGATCTGTTCGAGATTATTAATGAAACTGTCGATATTTTGAAAGAAGCCACTAACTCTGCAGGTGTTTATATCTTAATTATAGTCATATTCATAGTAACTCTAATACAGTTATGAGCTAATGCACATACAGAGTGCGTTCCGCGCGGTCGAATTGCACGCGGTCGAAATCCCGTTCGGTCGAAATTCCACCCGGTCGAAATGTACTCCCACCACTTTGTCCGTTCTACAGAAATCCAAATATTTCCACGCCGTCGAATCCCACCCGGTCGAAATATTACACGATACAAATCCCTCGCTTCCGTACCGCTCTCTTTATCGATCGTATTGCATTCTAACAATCTATGCTTCGTGGTAGTTCCGCGTCAAAGATAATATATTTTAAGTAAATATGATAGTTTACTAGTTATTTAATATTATAAAATAATTATATGTATTTTCAAGTAGACAAGTATGTGTAGATACATCAAGTTACCGTTATTGTCAAAATATGCCGAGTGGAAGAAAATATATTTGGAAATAAAAGCAACATAAGATTTATAATAGACACAGTAATACATAATTTTACAACTGAAATAAAGAATGAACTGCTTATTCTCATAATATGACAGCTAATCTAAAATGGCGGACCAGAAATATCAATCATTTTACTTAAAATGTATAGGTAAATTCTTTCCTGCTTCATTCATTAAATAGTTTTAATTTTTTTTTAATATATTATCTTTGACGCGGACTGCCACGATGCATAGATTGTTAGAATACAATACGATCGATAAAGAGAGCGGTACGGGAGCGAGGGATTTGTATCGTGTAACATTTCGACCGGGTGGGATTCGACGGTGTGGAAATATTTGAATTTCTGTAGAACGGACAAAGTGGTGGAGGTACAATTCGACCGCGCGGGATGTTTCGCTCATACAGAGTGTGGCCTAGAAACTTTCTTTTTTTTTTGAAGGCGAATTTAATAAAAAGTATTGCTGATAGCCAAATTTATTGGATATTGAAAAAATATAATTTCAAGTTTTAATCAGGGCCGCGCTGCGCGGGTGGCCAGATTGTGCCTTGTACAAAGGCGCCTCACTTTGAGGGGGCACCGTTTCAAGATAGTAAAGTAAATAATAGTAATTTTTTATAAAATGTTCTTATTCGTAAAGACAAAATTACTATAAAACTTACAAATTAACGTGATAGAAGTGAACAATATATTTTTTAATTTGTTTGCATTAGAGCTCTAGGTGTAAGTAAAATATTTATCTTATCAATAGGTTCGTTATTATTCTAGCATTGTTATATTGAAATAATAACTATGAAAATGCTGATTAGAACAATGAACATATTGATTATAACTCAAGAATATTGATTACAAGAATGAATCCCACAATGAATCCAATATTTAAATACCTATTATCATTTTGCAACGAATCAAATTCATATACAATTCTGAAATCTGTTGTTAAATTGTTGATTACAACAAACGATTTTGATTATAAGTTATTGATTACAAGAATGAATCTAGTAAAATTTCATCAATATAATAAATCTAGCATTTTTGAAGTATAGTTTGCATTATACTTTTGCAAATATTTCAATAATAAGCCATTAAATTAGGAGTATTTTGATACTCTTCGATGCCAAATTAAACATTCTATCCAACCATATCAAAAACTCCCACTATAGTCTTGCGGGACAGATGATACATATTTGTAAAATACTGTTTTCTCATGTTAATCGCTTATGTCATGGTTTTCAGTGTTCACATATCTATATACATACATATATATATATATATATATATATATATATATATATATATATATATATATATATATATATATATATATATATATATATATGTGTATATAGATATGTGAACACTGAAAACCATGACATAAGCGATTAACATGAGAAAACAGTATATATATATACTGTTTTCTCATGTTAATCGCTTATGTCATGGTTTTCAGTGTTCACATATCTATATACATACATATATATATATATATATATATATATATATATATATATATATATATATATATATATATATATGTGTATATAGATATGTGAACACTGAAAACCATGACATAAGCGATTAACATGAGAAAACAGTATATATATATACTGTTTTCTCATGTTAATCGCTTATGTCATGGTTTTCAGTGTTCACATATCTATATACATACATATATATATATATATATATATATATATATATATATATATATATATATATATATATATATATATATATATATATATATATATATATATATATATATGTCTATTTTAAAGGTGTACATAGGAGATTAACATGGGAAATCTGTTTTTTGCAATTTACTGCTCGCCTAATTATTTTAAGCAAAAATGCGCCAAATAAAAGTTTTAGGGTATAAAATTCTACATCTAAATCAATATACAGAATTACCTTTACATGCTCTATAGCGACAGAAATTAAATATGAAAATGTCGAAAATTACGTTAAAAATATTGACAGCCATGGAAATGAACAAAAAATAAATTAATGCTTGACCTTTTATCTGTCACAATGTAAGTTCTTACTTGACGTTTCTGACAATTTGATTTGAAAAAATATCGTTAATTATGGCAATAATAGAAATATAAAATTAATAAATAAAGTTAAGAAATTTCAGTTTTGTTTAAATAATGTGAATATATCAAAAATTCAACATTGCGTAACAAAATTATGTATGATGCTGTTACGTACTCTCAACTCATTGCCAATACATCTACCTTAGTACTACAGAAGGGGTCTACACTTATCATTCCTAATACTCTTTCTTAGAGTAACGCATGTCCTGCTCGATCTATATTCTGATTACGCGGCTAACGTGTATTTTTTGAAGACACATTAGCAGTTTTTTCAAATTTTTTCACGAATTTAGCTCTTCATTCGTATAAATGTCGATATTTCCAACGTAATTTTCGATATTTTCATATTTAATTTCTGTCGTTACAATGCATGAAAAGGTAATTCGGTTTATTGATTTAGATGCAGAATTTTATGTTCTAAAATTTTATTTGACGCATTTTTGCTTAAAATACTTAGGCGAGCAGGAAATTGCAAAAAACTGATTTCCCATGTTAATCTCCTATGTACACCTTTAAGCCAGACACAAGGTATATATATATATATATATATATATATATATATATATATATATATATATATATATATATATATATATATATATATATATATATATATATATGAACAATATTATTTACCTGAAAAATTGTCGAGGGTTATCCTTGCTGTCTATTTGTGCATCCAAAAGCACTACAAGAAGACGACATATTGTTTCTTATTATAGAAATATCTCACTTAAAGTATTTATTCACTAAGAACACAGCACAAACATCAGCAATACTTTTTATTTTTTTCGGCTTCAAAAAAAGGAAGTTTCTAGGCCCCACCCTATATATTCTTATGACTTCTTTAAATATAGAATTAAAACTTACAAAAACTGTGCAATATGACGAGTGATAATGATTCGATCAGTATTTAAAGGGCTATCTTCTAGCCCAAATTTATCTTCTATTGTGACTCTTTATTTTTGGCAGATTAAATAACAAATTCGTAAAAATCTAGGCCCTCAAATTTCATCTATGGTGAAAATAGCTCTTAACTTAAAACGGAAAATATGACATCGATATTATAACATCAGTTATAAAAATTACACGTGTATCAATTTTTCGATGCGACGTTTTTCGTTTTACCTGACAAATAAGTTAACAGAGAGTTTAACCACAGATGAAACTATCAATCCTCAATAATCGGTGCTATTCTGCAACTTTATCATTATCTGTTATCGATCGTTATATTAATGACAATCGTTTATTTTTAATGATGAAGATATCGATTGTCTCAATTTTCGTATTCTATAACTACACTCATTTTCTTTGTCATTTATTTGACAATTTTACGCATTTCGCGCTCACATGAACTTAGCAGTCATTTACCAATAAGTATTTCAATTCTTTAATTATTCACTCACAGAATTGCCAAAAAAGAAAAACTACCTAATTTAAGAAGAGTAATATAATTTTTTTTTGTAATACTATTATTTTTTATTGATTACAACAAATGATATTTTGATTATTGCTGAAGAATACTCATTGCACAAAAGGATTATTATATTGTATTTTGCGAAGAGTAATTATGATTTACTACAGGGTGGGGCAGAAAAACCTATCCGATTTCAAAACGTTATAAAATTAAAACCACTCAACTTGTCAAAATTTTTTTTTATTAACATATCGCAAATTTTATGCCATTTTTAAATTTAAGTTTTGAAAAGCACATCACTCAAATGTCGTCCTTGGGAGCGGATACACTGATTTAGGCGCTCGCGGTAGCTTTCCATGACTTTCTCCGTCATTTCCACAGGAATTTCTTCAATTGCCCGAGCAATTTCCCTTCGTAAAGCAAGAAGGGTCCTTGGTCGATGCTGGTAAACCTTCGATTTGAGGTAACCCCAAAGGAAGAAGTCACATGGAGTGAGATCCGGTGAGCGCGGCGGCCAGCCAAGATCACCTCTCAGGGAAATGAGGCGACCGGGAAACAGTTCCCTGAGAATGTCCATTGATCGTCGCGATGTGTGGGCGGTTGCAATTTTCCACGCCATTTTCTTCCATTTTGGGTCTAAGAAAATTTTCCAGCATGAAACAATAGCGCTCGCTGTTGACCGTTACGGTTTGCCCATTTTCTTCAAAAAAGTAAGGCCCCCAGACGCCTAGGCGGGAAAGAGCACACCACACAGTCACTTTTGTGCTATGGAGGGGTTCCTGATGGATTTCTCGAGGATTTTCGTCACTCCAATATCGAAAATTCTGCCTGTTAACGGCACCACAAAGGTGAAAATGGGCTTCGTCCGTGAAGAGCACAACATCGTCGTTTGGGAGTTCTCGGAGATCGCGACACAGGTTCGTACGGGTTTCAAAATCCCTTTCACTTAATTCCTGTGCAACAACCATTTTGTAGGGATGCATTTTGAGGTCCCGGTGCAAAATGCGCCGAATACTGCGGTTGGAAATCGCCAAAGCGAATGTTTTCGCGCCGAACGACGCGGGGAACGTTCAATCGCGGCTCTCACATTGGCCACGTTTTCAGGTCCTGTTGCTGTCCTGGGACGTCCAGGCGACTTCTTTTTCAATGCTGAACTCGTCTGTCTAAAATTTGACACCCACACTTTAATCGTAGCGTGATGTGGAACAGGATCATGACGCCCGAGTCCGAAATGAATTCGAAAAGCACGTTGTGTAGCAATTATCGAACCGCCGCATTCGATAAACCGCTCAATAACAAAAGCACGATGTTCACCAGACCAAGGCATGTTGACTACTGACAAATGGCATAAAACCGGCTTTCTAACGGTTTTTACCCCACTACTCTACCTGCTCCCTCTTCTGGGAAAAAGGGATTTGAAATCGGATAGGTTTTTCTGCCCCACCCTGTATCATATATTTTAATCATTTAAAAACTACTGTGGATTTTTGAAATCTGAGTGATTTTATGTTTTTTTTTCTTTTCCGCCGATATTCCCCAGATGTACTATTAAAATTTAGTAGAAAAAAGTAGAAGAAATATCCTTCCAAAAGCATATTTCTCTGGCATTGTTATATTGAAAACTATAACTGTAAAATGATTGATTACAACAAAGAATATTTTATTGATTACAAGAATGAATCCAACAAAGGAAATTTCATCAATATTTTAATAATAGCAATTTGCGAAGAAAATATACAATAAAATTGTTGTGGAAATTATAACTGTATTTTCGAAGGGGCCTCGCATGTCATAATAATTACTCTGGGCCTCGCGGTTTCTAGCAGTGGCGCGGCCTCCGGATGTCATTTCTACGATTTCGCAGATGAAGCTTGAATGTTATGATTAAATATTGGGCGAGTTCTCGGATTACTTAAAATATTTGTTTAAAATTTTCATCGCGTAAGGATGCATTTGTTGTGAGTACATAACCTAAATCTATAAACAATATAAAAATGTAAATACTACAAATTATATTATATGATATAAAATACTTACTTGTATATTCTTTCAATTATATATATATATATATATATATATATATATATATATATATATATATATATATATATATATATATATATATATATATATATTGCATTGAAAGTACAGGCGATATATAATTCTAAGTGATACTTTCATCTGATTTTGACATTTGTTATCGATCATTAGTATGATAACGACAACATATTACTATTACTGATCGATAAATTTCAGTGTGTTACCGATTTTCATTAACTAATTTTAATGATAAGTGACTTACAGAATCCCAATTTGAATTGCAATCGATCATTACCTCGATAATGATCGATAAATGAAAATGATTGAGTTACAGAATAGCCCCGAATATATATTTATCTGCCAGTTAACATTTTAATTGGGGATTATAAGATTGGCCCTAAACAACAATACTTGAGGTAGTAGTCCATAAGATTTATTTGTAAAATTGTCGTAGCCGTCATGGCGTATATGGTGGACGATTCAGTGGACGAAATCTTCCAAATACCGAAAGGTTACACAGATGAACATCGAATAAGTTATAAGATAGGAACTGGCAGGACAGTAGCAGCTCATGTGGCCGCGACCAAAGAATTTGTCAACATTAACGATTTATTAGAAGATGTACGATTTCCAGATGGCCTTGGAAATAGTGGTAGGACGGAAGCCGGCATTCAAGGTATATTAACTGGAACTCGTTTATACTTCAAATTTATACAATCGGATTAAAAAAACATAACTGTTCTTTTTTGGTAGGACATATTTGTGTGCTCCGTTTTTGATTTTATTGTAACAGTGAAACAGATTTTTCGTATAAATTTGAAAGGGCTTTAAATTTTCTTAATATTTTACGGACCTATTTGTAGCATTAGGGAGTTTTTGCATGACGTACGAAAAGGGGGTCTATTCTAATTCATAGCCACATATGCTATCCGCTATATAAGTTCCACTATTAGCCAACAGATGGATTCAAGTCGGATAGCCACATTTGCTATGTGGCTATCCACTATACAGGCTCTCACAACTCGCGCCCCAGAGCGAATGAGGAAACACGAGACTGCACTCGGATGTGTAATTTCGAAGAAAAAAAAATCTAGCTTAAAAGTTATTCGAGAAAACACGTCTTAAAATTGACCTATCAGAGACCTACACCTTTAACGTGTATTTGCCATAATTTTACGTTACTATGGTTTTATACAAATTAAATCTTCTTTAAAATGTGTGGGCGACTGTAGTTTTCTAAAAATGTTAGTGTCAAATTAATTTTGACAAGGTGAATAAAAAAGGCAAATTCTTACCATGTATTCAGTCGCTGATTACTTAGAAATGATTATAATTTTCGGAGAATATGGACGTAACGCCAGAGATGCAGCACGAGTCTATTCGAAACGTTTTCCGGATAGAAATCTTGTGGATCATAAAGTGATATTGAGAGTTATCGCAAGGACGCATGAGACCGGTCAAGTTGTGCCAGATCAAATGACATTAGGTACGTTCTATTGGTGTCAGAAGTCTTCCTACTTCTTCTAGTAGAACATCAATGGTCGTTCTTTTGCGTCAAAAAAATCGAAATATTCCTACGAATCATTCCAACTTCAGAGTTGGAAGCGTTGGTAGGAAGACATATAGAGTAGAGATAAATTCAAAATTTTACTAGCCGACTGTCGCGCGTACATTTCTGTCACATTTGTGAATGTTTAGAGTAGACTGTGCTCAACAAAAATATCTCCTTTACGTTTTTCTTATTTAATATATTTTTATATAAACTATTATTCACGAAAGATGACTATTCAAGGTCATTTGTTAGCCGTCTGATATAATATTATTTGCAGATAACTTCATTGCATTTCGTATGCGTAGGCGTACAACATAAAATATTTATGGAGCCATTTTAACTGAAAAAATAAGAGAATTCATTTGAAAATTATGTTTCTTTCTAAATAATGCCTTTCTGAAAAATTTATGTTCCTCACTTATGTTTTTGGAAATACAAAAACTTAAGACTTAACTTATAAATCAAGGAATAATAATTTGATTTAAACGTCAACGCCACTGGGTAAATATTAGCACAGAGGGCAGTGCAGTAGATAATTAGGTATCTGTAACTCTACGACATACGTCATTATTATTCATAGTGTGTTAGAAAGTAATGCCACTATTTACATATATCTGTCACACCACATAAATTAAATAGACGTAGGTCATATAATATTTCTCTTTCTTTCACAAAATGTTGCTAAGCTACTACTATAAAGTGATGTGTATTCTTTCTTCGAACAAATGACCTTGAATAGTCATCTTTCGTGAATAATAGTATAATTATAATCTCTGTAATATTTGCATAACAACATTTCGAACATCCAAAATAAACATACAAAGTTATCTTTAGTTGTTAACTAACAATATCACATAGCCACTGCCACTGTTCTATTGTATTTATTTTTTTACTTGACAGCACTTGACAGTTATATGCTACTAAGCGTTCTATTGCTTTAAGAATATTCTTATTCTAGTAGGAATATTTCTGACACCGATAGAACGTACCTAATAATTTTTTCACAGCTGCTACAACACGTTGCACTGTACGATATACATGATGATCTCGGATGGCACCTTCGCTAACCTAAATTTGTTGACAGTGAAAAGTCAACTCTAAAGTGTCAAAATTACAGTAAGTCGAACAAATTTTGTAACTAACTAGTAGTATTTTTAAAACCTATAGCAACCAGTTTTATTTTGTAATAATATCATCACACCTCAAGATATCCTTCCGGGATTGGTGGATTAAAAAGTCTTGTAACTCCGTTGTGCAAGCAGCCGCAAATTATTTTCTTCTATTTGTTGGCAATCTATTGTCGTCGGCAAGTGTCAGTTTCGTCTGGGGCGCGAGTTGTGAGATACCCTATATAAGTTCCACTACTAGCCAACAGATGGATTCAAGTCGGATAGCCGCATGCGCTACTCGTTATAATGACAGATGTCAAACGTGCTGATAGCTTTCACTCGAATTTGACTGTGGATGATCGTGGCTTTGTTCTTATAGTACCTATTTGTGTTTAATTTGTGTTAGTACTTGGTGTGGCTCTTTATTTAGGTTTGTTGTAAGATTAATTTAGTAGTTTTGTTATAGTTCTTAATTTTTTATTAGTAATAGTGTTTTAGATTACTTAGTATAAATTCCACTACTGGCCAACAGATGGAGTCGGAGTCGGATAGCGTGATTGGGCTATGATAGCCTCACGCTATATGCTATATGAATTAGAATAGACCCCAAGATTCCGTCAACGCTAATGCTACGTCTTTAATAACGTACAAAGTAACGGGTTTTTAAAAGTTTGGATTTTGCATTACGTTTTAATCACACGTACGTTGATTTTGACTTTCAAATGACAGTTGTTTAAATATCTGTCATTTTTACTGTATTCTGGTAAAGAAATGAAACACTAATGGTAGAACTATTTAATGTTTTCTAAACAGCTGTAAAAAGTTTTCTACAGTTTCACTGACAGTTCTGAAAGAAAAAAACCTCTAGTCCATTCAGGTTATTTTTAATAATGTTTCAACCACATATTTTCTGTTACATTTCTTAGCAATTTCAAATTATTGTCCATGATAAATACTTTCAATTTTAAACATTTTACCCAATTTAAGGAATAAATAAGAAAATGTCGAAGTTTTATGACAGTTCTGATTGCAAAACAAAAAAGTTCTGGCTAGTGATACACGACGAGGCGAGAGTACTCTCGCATCTCGTCTCGTCTCGTTGCATTATGCGAGACGAGAACGAGAGCGACATTGCAGTTTAAAATTCGAGGCAAGATCGATATAACTGCGAGAAACTCGCAATAAAAAGTATTTGTAACATCCGACCACTTTTAACCAAGGATATTCTAATAAAACATACGTTTAACAAGTGAGGAAAATGGTGGGGGAAGGGCCGCTCCGTGGGTATTAGGCGCCTGTGTGCATGTTACATTTTAGCGCCCCTTCCTCTCGGGATGTAAAATTTGCAAATTTAAGTTTAAACTATACTTTTTGTTCTTCAAAAATGCTAGATTGATGATATTTTCTTATATTCATTCTTATAATTAATAGGTTATAATCAAAATCGATTGTTGTAATCAACAATTTTACAACAGATTTCAGAATTGTATGTGCATTTATTTTTTTGCAAAATGATAATAGGGATTTAAGTATTGGATACGCAATAAATATTAAAAAAATTGTTAATTCATCCCATTTATAATTTGTTTCTATTATGTAATTTTAAATTTGGCGCGTTTTTTGCCTTTTCTGCAAATGGCTGCCTTTCAGATACTTGCCACACAAGTGACTATGCGCACAACACACAAGTTAGCAATCCAGTGTATATATTAATATCCTTGCTTTAACACGATAAAACCATTCGTAAAACCTTGCTGGGCTCAATGCTTCTTTTTCGTAAGCCATTCGAAGCATTGTGACAGTTGAAAAAGAGTGTCTAATAAAGGCACCTAGCGGGAGTATGTCCTCGTAAACGAATTTTTTTTTGTGTCCAATAAGCAGTTATAGTTATATAATCCTGCATCGTGTTTTTACCGAGTTCCAGTTAGTATATATTCTAGTATATTAGCGAGTTCCAGTTAGTATATAATCCAAAACATTTTCCGTTAGTCCACACTAATATTCTTCCCACAGAGGTCACCATCAAAGCGGTTATGTGTGTACCAGTTCTCACACCTCAGGGAGATTGCCTCGCCGTTTTTGAGTTTCATCGCAAATACAACGAAGAAGTTTACGATGACACTGACCTCCGTCTTGTTATTGTCTTTAGTAGTTGGATAGGATCTACAATTTATCAGAACCAACAAAGAGTAACTCTACAGAAACAACAAGAATTGAATGAATACCTTGTCGATCTCACCAGATGCTACTTCTCTGATTCAGACTTACTAGATATTTTAATAACCGAAATAGTTGTAAGTAAAGTATCAGATTAATTTTTAAAGATGTTTTATCAAGGTCATATTAGTAATACACGACGAGGCGATAATACACTTGCATCTCGTCTCGTCACGTTGCATTATGCGAGACGAGAACGAGAGCGAGATTGCAGTCAGGGCCGATCCTAACCTATCAGCCGCCTTTGTTCTTATATATAAATGCCCCCCCCCCATTTTATTTTTTCAGCCATTCATATTGCAGAGAATAGGGAATTGTTTTGACCTCTCTGATTGGCTGAAATTGGAGACAAGAGACAAGTTTACTTAAAACTTGCGCTGATGCGAGCACCGTCTGCTGACTGGCTTAAATAGAACAAAGAATAGTTCTAAACAATACCAATGAATTAGAAATAAAATAATTCACCTAGTAATATGTTAAAAAACAAGTTTAGTGAATTATGGCTGGTTTATGATGGATTTAATTTACAAATTTAGATTTACGAATTTAAATTTATAAATATAAATTGTACATATCTGCCTTTATGGCTTGTTTATGATGGATTTAATTTATAAATTTAGATTTACATATTTCATATCATTAAATTCACTATAAACCAGCAAGATAAATCGTAAATTTCAAATCTAAATTTGTAAATCTAAATTTATAAATTAAATCCATCATAAACCAGCCCTTAGGCGTATAATTTAATTATCTACAAGCTTTATTTGAAACAGTTTTGGTCTAAAATTAATTGGGGAATTTTATGCAAATGAAAACTGATTTCCAATGTTAAACGTCTATGGCCCGCTTTTTGATTAACGCCCTGTACCTATGTATATCTGTATCAAGAGTTGGGTAATTTAATGAAAATAAGTTACTCTGATTATATTTCTTAGGGTTTTTTCTAAAGATTTTTGATTACAACAAAGAAAAGCTTGATTAAAACAAAGAAAATTTGACTACAATATTGAAAAAGTTTAATTAATAATTATGTAAAATATTGATTATAATATTATTGTCACCGTATAATGTAAAAATTCATAATTTTTTGATTTTAAACTTTTTCTTGGAGCGTTGTATATCAAAGCGGCCCAGATAATTTCCCATAGGGCCGCAAGAATTCTAGTTACGCCACTGATTGACATCATAAGTATACTCAGTCTCTTAATAAAGTAAACTATATACCCTATATACCTATTAGGGTAGATATGTTACCAGTCAGTCAAACCAAGTATTAAAAAGAATAATGCTTTATTAATATGTTTATTTCATAAATTGTTGATATTTTTAAAATTCTTAAACAATTTTTTTTTTTTCTATAAAAAGTTAGGATGGTTTTGCCGCCCCCATGTTTGGCCGCCTTTGTTCTGGGAACAAAATGAACACCCGCTAGGATCGGGTCTGATTGCAGTTTAAAATTCGAGACGAGATCGATATAACAACTGCGAGAAGCGAGAAATCTCGCAATAAATAGTATTTGTAACTTTATAGCTTTAATTCATAAATTAAATTAAAAATGCACCGTACAAAAAGTGGAATCAACGCTAATTCGGTGAATAGAACACGTGAATATAAAAATTATATGAATTCACTATATTTTTACCTTCCGTCACCTTTAGGTAAGGAAGGTATTGTCTTTGGTCAAAAATTTCGGTGGTTTTTAATGAATAAGCACGTTTTAAGGTCCCTAGAATACGATTTTACTATTATTACGATGATGTCTGTATGTGTGTGTGTGTGTGTGTGTGTGTGTGTGTGTGTGTGTGTGTGTGTGTGTGTGTGTGTGTGTGTATGTATGTGTGTCTGTGTGTGTGTATGTGTGTGTGTGTGTAACAAAATTTTCGTCTACGATAACTCTAAAACTACAACTCCAAAAACTATAATTCTTTCGTATTCCTCTTCGTTGCATCCATATGAAGAGCTGATTAGATTTTGGTTATAATTGGTCAACCGGAAGTACCCTCATTTGCGGATTTTAACAGTTTTTCTTCAAAAAAACTATGTTAAATATAATTTGATGTTATTATAAATATTAAAGAATATTTTATTCTCTATACGATTTGACTGCATTTTATACTTAATATTAAATGGATATAGACTTAAAAAATTATAAAGAAATTTAATTTCATAAAGTAGCCATAGCTATGGAAACAGCTACTATATTAAGAAAATTCTGATTGAAAGATGTCAGTGTCAAGTAAAATTGACATAGTATGTTTCTCTTATAATTTTACTGGAAATATAGGATCTCTTGTTCGTATAAAATACATACAACTGCTTTAAGGTAATGTACAAGAAATAATAATAATAAATCTTTTATTTCTGCAGATACATTACACTCTACACTGTATATAGAAAACGTCACAAAATAATAATTTTCTGTATGAAATTTGCATAAAATACATGCAACTGCCGGAAGGTAATGTACAAGAAATAGAATATTTAATTTAGCAAGGAACTTACCGTATGAAATTTGTACAAAATACATAGAACTGGCGGAAGGTAATGTGCTGGCCACATCAGATTTTTTTGAATTTATCTTGAGTCGATTGGTACCGAGTTCGATCCCGACCGATGCCAAATATTTCGAATTTTAAATTGCACTAAATTGACCCCTGTGGTGCACTCTCCACGCCAGCCATGAGTGTCCGTGAGGTGACGCCTGGTAAACGCCCGCACGGTACAAATATGTCATCATCGTTACCGATATCTGCGTACAAAGCAGATTGACACACCCAGCAATAGACCAGTAAAGTTAGGTTAGAATATGCCTTTGGCGCGAGTTCATAGTTTGAATTCCGTAGTATATGTTTCATATAGGAGTTTAATTTTACAGACTAAAAAAGATATTTAAAAAAAAAATTAAGCAGCTCTTGCTAAGAATTCGATAGTTTGTTTATTCAGTAATAGATTGCAACAGTTTAAACCTGTAGAAAAAGTAAAGTAAGAAAATTATTAGAAATTAAAATGCTTGGTGCAAGCAAGGATACCGTATGTCGTTGACCCACCAGTAAATAGGACAGCACAATAAAAGATGAAGCATGCACGATCGAACTAAGACGTACGTTCAATGAATTTTGTAGTGTTGTATTATTATTTAAATAATTATAAACTGTGCAAAGTTCATGTGAATATTATTGTATGAATCTGGAGATAAAGGATCGGTCTAGTTGCTACATATAATGCTTTGCATAAGAAATTTACTTTTATGAGATTTTTCGTCCTTTAAATTTGAGCAAAAATTTCCCTGGTAAGAAATACACGGGGATTGAAATTATGTTCTCACCGTTATGAACTGAGTTTGAATTTCGCGTCTAAGTTTGACGGCTACACTTTGAATATAAAATTTGTTGTTTGTTTGAGTGTTTCAAATCATTTTGAGTTTTGTAAACTAGTAGTGTAGCATCGGAAAGGGGGAAGTGAGTTTACTCAAAACAACTCAAATCAGTTGTGTCAAAAAGAACAACGATTTCCTGAGTTTATCTGAAGTGATCAGAGATGAGCTGAGCTTTTGTTCAAAAAGAATACAGCTAAAGTAAAAAATGCCTCGAATTAGCGATATTGTGAAGTGTTCGGTAAATGTTAGAGCGGAAAAAAGAATGCCAATCCCGGATCAGTGCGACACAGAGTAACAACTGAAGAAGAAGATAGAAGATTAATTGGTTAAAATTTTAACCATGATTAAATAAACAATAACGACAGATTTATCATTGCTCTCAACAAAACGATGTAATATTGTTTATTTAATCATAGTTAAAAAAATTTAACCAGAGATTGAAAAACTGGCCCTAAGAGAAAATTCATTCTTCGCCGTTATTAAAGCTGTTGAAGAAACAAATTTCTAGTTGTAGTTTTTAAATCAATTTATTAAATCGTTTACGAAATTGAATTATTCTGTTTAATGTTGCTCAATTATTTACTGGCATTCAAATTACAATAGTTCTGGTGTTGTCAAAGATCAATTTACAGTACAAAAAAACTCTTGCCTATTTTTTTCTGTCCATCACTATACCAGTCGTCTTATTTTTGAACATTGAATGTATTTACTCTAACATATATTTTTATAGTAACAAACTAACAGTAGTATCGTACGTACCCTCATAAAAACTACGTAAACGACAGTACTGAATTTGACAAAATGGATTGCGTTAAAATCTTTACTCACACGACTCGAAGATAACCTTGGTCAAACATCTTTAATAGTTATTTGTATATCAAGGCCGCGAAATCACTCTTTAGCGTAACGAGAAAAAAATTGTCGCCGAGGCCGCTTACGGCCGAGGCAAGGCAATCTCGAGGGCGCTAAAGGATTTCGCGGACAAGATGTACACAATATTTTTTGTGCAACCCTAAAAAATATGTAATTACAAATTTTATTAATTTTAAACAGTTTCAATGTAAATAGAAAGTTAGCTTTCAAGGTGACTATGGGATTAATATTTGATAAACAAAACCATGTAATTCTCAAGTGTCAAAGTGGTTGTTTACCAAATTTCGCGGCCGCTACCATGACAACGGTCGCGAAATTGAATTTCGCGGCCTGTATTGCGGCTGCGAAATGCTTATTTCGCGTCCGGTTGCACAAAAAAAATAGAAAAGTACCTATATTTCTATATTTTTAATTTTAGAATTTCGCAAAAGACGTACTGAACGCGCAACATGGCGCATTTTATATTCTAAGAGAAACAAATGATGGTGTTTACGCTGAAATTTGGGAAGAAAAAGAAGAAGATTACGAAATTCTCCTTGAAAATACTAAACGAAAAATTATAAGTGATGCCAACGAAGTTTTAAGTATCGTGGTTAACAAAGGAATCACATTGAATATTAAAAATGCTTACTTTGATCCTAGAGTAGAACAGAGATATAAAAACGCATACATTGTAACATCAGTTTTATGTGCCCCTATAAAAGTAATGGATGAAGTACTAGGTAAAAATTGCATTCTTATATTATTTCAATGTCACAAATTTGATTAATTGTAATTTTAAATGGGGTCGCGTAGCTTTGTGCGTGATTTATTGTGTTTCGGACGGACAGGGTTCGATTCCAGCCGACACCAAATTTGAAATTTGAAAAAAATTCATATAGCACAAAAGAGTTCCCCATGGCAGCTTTGAGAGCCCGTAAGGTAACGCTTAGTAAACGTTTTCAACTACAATTATAGATATATCGTCATTATCGAAACCTGCAAATAAAAGGAGATTGGTACGCCCAGAAATGGGTAATAAACCATGATGTTATATTTAATTATTTAAAATACGTACATCCCCAGATTCTCATTCTTGTACAATATCTTCATTTTTAAAATGCTTTTGGCAAATACCATCTTTAGTAGCGAGGATTTTATTAGCTGGAGAGGGTACAACTTTTCGCCAGGCATTCACAATGTTTTGCGAAGGATGATGAATCGGAATTGTTTCTTTATTAGATGTTATTCCTGATTTATAACCTTCAACGAAACAGTATTTTCGATATTTGTACATTTTATCGAATATTTACATAAAATTAATTAACATGTCAATTTTAATTTAAATTGGCAGATGACAGTTACACGCTGAGACATCTGGCGGATGCCAACTTCGTAAACACGGATATTTTTGATGAATTGACCCACCTCATATACAGGGTGTAAATGAAATAAGTGCATTAAATTTAACCAGTAATATAACTCGGCGAGAGCAACAATATTTCTTAATAACTTTTTCTCGAAATCGCATTTTTTTTAGCATTTTTACCACCCCGTAAATTGACGAGTCGTTCCAAATATTTTTGTGATAATTGAATGCAGCAACAATAGCTATGAAAAATTTTGTTTTAGTAATTGACAGTCCTGTCTATTGTTGCAATTAAATTTTGACATTAGTAATAAACTTGTTAATAAGGTAAAATTCTGTCAAAATGCGAGTACACAGACATTGTAATTACTTACCTATGGTTTATTTATTTATTTTTTTACTCGTATCTGTACTATATTTTACCTGACATCACGGTTGACATAAAGACAGTGTCATGGAGTTGCCAACGCATTTACACGGAGCGTTTCCAAATCATCACCAAATCATTTTGTTCTCAATATTCGCACATTTGTTAATCTTTTACATCTTTATCACATCACAATACGAAGTGTCACATATGACAATTTTAAAAAAGCAACAGTTATATCCATAACATGTGCAAAAAGTTCTGTTTTCAGCACATAACAGACTTCAATTTTGGGAATGGCTCATAATGTTCATTAATGAGACTGAATTTACTTGGGAAGGTGTATTTATTATGCAAAATACACATCTCGACAGTCGAAAGTGCTGTAAAAATTTTCATTAAAATATATTTGAGCGGGAACAATAAATGGACGACTAATTTTTGGTACCCATGTACCTCTTTTAAATGGACAAAAATTTGTACTTACATTTTTTGAATAACGTATTTAAACTATTATGATTTATCGACAATAAATAATCATCTCATAACCTAATAACTATGCTTTTGATCTTCCTTTCGTTACCTCGCCCCTCCTTGTCTTCCACTATTCACAGGTAATTAAAAGCCTGGTTTAATACACAACTTTATAATTTTGTTATCCAAAATTATATTTCTTTATTTTAAAAATTGCATTATTACGAATTAATAAATAATAAATGTTATTTCCATTTATTAAATACTGTGACTGCAAGTGTAACCGATAACTGACAATTTTTGAGCTGTTTGTATCCCACTTGATTACGACAGCAGTCATTTGTTCTCCATGGGCGCGCGCCGAAATATGTAGTAAATCTTTAAAGAATTTTAACTCAAAATTTAAGACTTAGAAAAAAGTTATTAAGAAATATTGTTGCCCTCGTCGAATTACATTACTGGTTAAATTTAATGCACTTATTTCATTTACACCTTGTATATACCGTGTGTGTTTTAAAGGTGTACATAGGAGATTAACATGGGAAATTAGTTTTTTGCAATTTCCTGCTCGCCTAATTATTTAAAGCAAAAACGCTTCAAATAAAAGTTTTAGGGCATAAAATTCTTCATCTACATCAATAAACAGAATTACCTTTACATGCTTTGTAATGACAGAAATTAATTATGAAAATGTCGAAAATTACGTTGAAAATATCGACAGCCATGGAATTGAACAAAAAATAAATAATTGCTTGACGTATTATCAAATTGTCAGAAACGTCAAATAAGTTAACTTACGTTGTGACAGATAAAACGGCAAGCATTTATTTAATTATTATTCAATTCCATAGCTGTCGATATTTTCAACGTGATTTTCGACATTTTCATAATTAGTTTCTGTCGTTACAAAGCATGTAAAGGTAGTCATGTTTATTTATTTAGATGCCCTAAAAGTTTTATTTGAAGCGTTTTTGCTTAAAATAATTAGGCGATCAGGAAATTGCAAAAAACTAATTTCCCATGTTAATCTCCTATGTACACCTTTAAAACAGACACACGGTATACACCGTGCTCTGCGTTTCTTTTGTGTTTCAGTACCTACTATTGAAAGTAAATCAGATTAATGTATAAATCTCCTTGGTAAAGTCGATTTAGAAACTGATTCTAAATCCAATCCAGATCGTTTACATCTTTTTCTCAAATAATGATTTCTAATCCTAAATTCACTTATATCCGATTAGGACATCGATATAAACATACTCTATATTAATAGCCGCTTCGGTGGCCGAGTGTGTTGAGGCAGCATGCTTCTGCAGCGCTCGAAGCAACCATCAACGCTCGGTTCTTGGGGTCGTGGGTTCGATTCCCACCAGGGGCTTGGAAGTTTGTGACTGTCCTTTCATCATCTCATTTCCATTAATGCAACGCAAAATGTTACAAAAATGTAAAGTAAAAACTGACTCACCCTCATCAATATCAATTGTAATACTTTATAACAAGTTAAATACAATAAAGAATTATACAGGCTGATTCATCGGTCTGTCCTCTCTTTATAACTCTCTTATTTTAAGTCAGATAGAAAAACTTTTCAAATATAACTTATATGCACGGTATAGTATCTATAGGTGAGAGCACGAGATGCGTTGACATGGCTAAGTAACTGGGAAACAAAATGGCGCTAACGCGACCCGTTACCATTTGACAAAAAATGTTTTGCTACAAGATGCACAACAGGATATGGATTAAATAAAGAGAAATATAGTCTTTTTAAGGTGCAATTTAGCGGCAGCCAGCTACACTATAATCACAGAAACAGGTGCTAAATTAAATTTCTGATTGAAAGGTGTCAATGTCAAGTGCATTTGACATATGTTTTATAATTTTACTGGAAGTATAGAAACGTTTTTGTATGGAATTTGTACAAAATACATACATAGAACTGACAAAAGAAAAAAGGTAATGATTGAAAATTTGGAATATTATGCGTTATATATGAATAATTTAATATTTTAAATATTTTGTGTAAAAACCGGGTCGCAACAAAACCTGACATCTAGCGGCAAACTGTATGAACTAGCCCAGTAGTTAGCCATTCTTCGTTATGCATTGGAATACGTCGTGCATTCACCTATAGATACTACACCGTGCTTATATGATATATTATTGTCTATCTACGTACCATATGCATTTGTATACAGGGTGCTCTGTTTAAGCGCAACAATATGTAACTTTATATTTCTTAATGGAACACCCTATACTTATTTATTTATTTTGATAGCAAATTATATTCCCTTTAAAAAAGTATTAAGTAATAAGGGGTCTAAAATTAGAAATTAAGAAGTTATTTACGTTCATAAAAAATAGTAATTCAGAGTGGAAAAAACCATAATATAATACAAAATTTTGATCCTTTTTTATTAATACTTATTTTAAACATTACACTATTTCCAAAGAAGCTATTAAAATTTAGTGACAGAATAAATAATGCAAAATTATAATAAATGCTCGAAAACTTGTTCTTCAATAGATTTTTCTATTATAAATATTATATTAACCATCTCATCTTTACTAAAATTTGTATTATTCATTTTCACATCAACATCAACAATGATAAACTAAGAGTATTTGGACAACTTGTTTGTTTAAATTCGAAACAATTGATCAAATTATCCATAGCTTACTTTGTTAATAACATGATAGAAACATATCATTCAACGAATAAAGGTAAATAACGTCTTAATTTATAATTTTAGACCCCTTATTACTTAATACTTTTTAAAGGGAATCTAATTTACTATCAAAATAAATAAATAAATACAGAATGTTCCATTAAGAAATATAAAGTTACATATTGTTGCGCTTAAATGGAGCACCCTGTATACAAATGGATATGGCACGTAGATAGATAATACTATGAGTACGTTTACACCACGCGTACTAAACATTTAGTCCGCATACCAAGTGACGTAACAAGATGGCGACGAATGGTGTAAACACTATGTACCAAACTTTTGGTACGCAATTGGTACACAATTTTGGTACGTTCAAAGGGGGATGTACCAGACCTTACTCATGCACGGTGTAAACAGCAAGCGTACCAATGCGATTTTTCTGCCATATATAACTACTGTTAATTCAATTAAATTGTGTATTAACATTTAGGAAAATTGTGTAAGTTTAGTAATATTTACAATTTGAATACTGTGGCGATGTAAATTACATATATTCACAAATATTTTTCCTTATTAAGTAATTTTAGGTTAGGGTGACTCTGATATTAAATCTGCCCAAGCGCTTATAACGTACCAACATATTTAGTATGTTTATTTAAATATCGGTGTAAACATATCATACTAAGATAAATTTTAGTATACACTTGGTCTGTGTATCAGAATAGTACGCACGGTGTAAACGTAGTCTATATCATATAAATTATATTTGAAGAGTTTTTCTATCTGACTTAAAATAAAAGAGTTATAAAGAGAGGACAGACCGATGAATCACCCTGTATACTCTATATTAATATTACCAATCCACCAAACTATGAATAGCCAGGGGAAAAAAGATGAATGTCACAAGATACTGTACTCCAACCTTAGTCCAAAACTCAGATTAGGAATTATTATCCCACAGATGAGTCGAGTTTCAGATTATGTGGGACCTAATAGGATTTTACCAGTCTGACTACCGAATCTACTATACTGTATTTCAGATAAGAATAGACTTGGTGGCGCTGCAGAGCCAGCCTTTTTTACACACATAAAACTTATGAATTAGTTTTGTTTCGTGCATGACATACTCAGGGACAACTAGGATTATTTTCTGGGTGGGCCAAAGGTGAGCCAATGAAAAATCTGAGTGGGACATACTTACCTATATCTTAAGAACAGTATTACAATAAAACTAAATTACATTTCACCATAATATATGGATTATAGATAGCAGCATAGTAACGGTAAAACAAAATAAAGAAAAATTACAAATACTTATAAGTAATAACTAAAATTTGAAAACAGAAATTGCACTGAAAATTCGAATTGTTAATGCAATGACTACTAATTTAAAATTCCCGGAAAATATAATTTATAAATATGTTATAAAACTAGTAGGGCCATTATTGTTTTAATTACAGTTTACTTTAATTTTCGTAAAATTTTATTGTGTTGAGAAGTAAATGATATTCTGCGGCTAGCATATCAATTTGTGTAATGCTTAGCAAAAGGAAACATTTCTGTAACTAATGTTAAATGTGCGTTACAAAAATTATCATCTTCTTTAATTTTTGACATATTAATATGAAGACATCTCTTCATTGAATTACGGTACTCTATGCTTATTTCATGTTTGCAAAATCCGGAATCCGTTTCCAGGAATCATTGTGTAAAATACAGCGCCCATAAAAATAAATACATACTTTAATTCAACAATTTAAAAATATCAAACTAATCTTTATTGAAGTGTCGTAATCGATTTCCAAATTTTGGTTTTAGATACGATCCTCTCGTCACAATAGTTCGTCCTTGCTTGTTGATAAATAATGTAATAAGGAATTATCAGTTTACTATATTCCATATAGAATTTGTCGTAAACGCTAATTAAACATATTTTATTTTTTGTAAAATAATTTCAGTTTTGTGAATTCATCAGAAATAGTTGATAAACTATCTATTATTAGTCCAGATACTTTTCTTATACACTTCCATATTACAAATATCTCTGGCGTGTCCAGTATGGTATCATCCGCTAAATTAATTAGCTACATATTAATCAACATTCATCTCAATTCGGTAAGAAATTTGTTAAATAATAGCAATATTGTTGAAAATTCTAATCAATTTCAATAGAAACAAATGTAACGTGTCGTGTTTTATTCAGTGTTTCCAATTATTATTGATTACTTGCTATAGCAATGTTGATAAGAAAGAATAATATTGCTACAGAATTAGGGCGATTTCTTGAAAAATAGTTACTTCAATTTTTTTCCACGGACAGACATTTTTGGCAATAGGCTCACATGCAATCTAAAATGTTTATTCTGCAATATGTATGTTTTACATCCACACAAATTGTATTACACGTTCTAAATTATTATCTCTTTTATAAAATAAGCTAAATTTCTTTAATTTTTTAATTCTTTAGAAAAGAAACAGTTACTTAAAAATTATTAAATAGATTATAAAGTCAAAATGGAATAAATAATATACCTGCTTATATATTGCTATTGTAAGCTTGGTTTGCCTTTAGACCAATCTGAAAGCTGGAATCATAAGCCCTATCTTACTCCTGAGTCTATTCTTATCTGATACAATATAAGCAAAAACGCTTGGACTGTCATCCATTTTAGCTCCTGTATTAGTAGGACCAATCACCTCATTTTGCTAAAAATGGACATTCATCCTTTTTCCCCTTAGCGTTAAATGATTTGTAATTAATTGTTGAAGGAGCAATAGAAGTAATGAACAAAAAGAAGGGACGTTGTTTTACAAAATCAGACGAAGTTCTAATGCAAACATTTTCTGCATATTGTGGCTATGTTTTGGGGTACCATAAATTACATCGGAATACGAAACATACTGTGAGTTATTTGTTTTTCTAAAAAAATATTATTAACTCAATATATTGAATGCAGTCTAATTTGAATAATGTATATCTGGAGATGTTAAGTGAGAATATGCTGCCTTGTGTACACGATCATTATTTCGTCAGTAATCATCGGCAACCTCCAGTAGTACCTCCAAAATTTAACCAGTAAGTGGACCTTTCAACTTTCAACACTTGCCCATATTCATAAACACTTGTAAAATAGACCTTTTCAATTTAAAGAGGTACGGGGTATCCAGCCAGACAAAGGGTTTACGTCTGAAATTTAGATTTGACATTTTAGATGAAGTGTCAATGTCATTGTTATGCAGGCACGTAACCAGGGGAGGGGCTTGTGGGGCTGAAGCCCCTCCCGAAATTCTAATGAATTTAGTTTAAATTGGTACATAAAATACTAAATAATAAATTTTGTTTGTTCTAAACTTTCGAAATAATCCGTGTTTCATTTTTTAAGAGCCCCCCCTTCAAAAAAGTTCTAGATAAAGGCCTGATAAAGGAAAATTATAATAAAACTCCTCCATACCATTTCCTAAAATTTCGAAGCGTAAACCCTCCGACTGGCTGGATACCATATAGAAGATATACGCCATCAATGGGAATGGTTACGAACTTTTTTGTTGAGATCCAAATTTAGATGTAAAATGTGAGAAATCTTTGACAACTTTAAAAAAAAAATTACCAAGCATACATGTATTTTAGTAATTACAATATTTTTGACGTTTCGTTTGACAGCCCAACTGGCAACTGGCAGTTGTTGTCGCCATTTTACTTACTATTTACAGCGATAGAAAGAGATTGCTGTTAAATTGAAAAGGACTATTTTAAATAGTTCGTTATCCAGTAAAACAGTCGGTACTGAAAGAAAAATAGAAATGTAATTTGTCAAGTTTGATTCTGTTTGTCAAAAATTGTAACGAGCTGTTTTGAATCTTTACGAGTGTTTATGAACAAGAACGTTTATTTCTAATCCCAATATTTTTATCATCAGTTAAAAAGTCTGTTAACTTAACCATCAGTTAAAAGAAAAACGTAGTGTGACACTAATGAAATTTCATTAATATGCACGTCATCAATTTCTGCTGCAAGAATTTCTAACATTTTATATACTATCTTTGTCATACACACTTGGCTATAAGGCAATATGCTATCTCCGTCCAACCACCGGCGTAATATGAAACTGAAAAGATAGTGTAACCAAGTTCCCAGATGTTATTTTCAAATATTTTAATTATTTCAATATTCTTGTCAATCATGTGGTGATTAGGATGAATTTGGCAAGAATAATGTTATTTTGAAAAAACCAATGTTTTGAGTTATTTTGATTTTGAACTGCTAAAATGTTATTACACGTATTTTACAATATTCAAGTATAAAATTATAAATAATAAGTATTTAACAGTTCACAATTAAAATAAGTCAAAACATTGGTTTTGTCAAAGTGACATTGTTTTTGTCAAAGTAACACCCGCCCTATAGGGCGCGAGCAGACACGTGACTCGAGCGTTCTTGACGTGCTAGGAATCAGCTGATTTGTGTGCGCTTATCATTTTGACAAGAACAATGTGACTTTGACAAGACCAATGTTTTGACTTATTTTAATTTTGAATTGTTGAGAAGTTATTATTTTTAATTTCATGTGTTTTACTGGCTGAAAATTGTACATTAAAAATATTTTAGCAGTTCAAAATCAAAATAAGTCAAAATATTGGTCTTGTCAAAGTGACATTGTTCTTGTCAAAATGACAAGCGCACACAAATCAGCATGTCAAGGACGCCCGAGTCACGTGTCTGCTCGCGCCCTATATTTCTGATTTTGATGAATAACACAATTCACACAGTATAGGTTACAATATAGTATGGTATGATTAGCGAATGAAAGTTGACCTTTATTGATATTCAGTTACCCTAGTCGACCATCTATTTTCAGCCAGACATAGTAATGTATTTCTGTGCATTCCTAGTCCAGTATTTAAATCGGTTCATGCAAAAATTTCATACCTGAATATTTCGTTAGGTTCTATTCTTCTCTAGGGTTTCAAAACAAACCACATATATAAAATAATTTAAACGTCAACTTTCATTCACTAGTCATACCATACTATGGTATGACTAGCGAATGAAAGTTGAACCATATTTATTTGATTTGAAAGGAAACTGACCCTGATATATTCCGTTAGAGAAGATTAGAATTGTACTCAATACCAGGAGGCATTTAAAATGACCTTAGCAACTGGATTCAGGGATGTATTTAACAAATTTAATACCGTAAATTCTAGTTCGTTCGTCTCTGGTGTAAGCAACCCTCTAGTCTGAATTACTGTTAGAGGAAATTAAAAATAATCCTATTTCATTGAATTGCCAAACTAAATAGTTTAAAGATCAAAATATTTTGTTATAATCAACATAAACAAAAAAATGTTTAAAATATTTTAAACGCACCCCTGTTTTGATATTCAGTTACCCTAGTCGGCCATCTATTTTCAGCCAGACATAGTAACGTATTTCTGTGCTTTCCTTGTCCAGTATTTAAATGGGTTCATGCAATAATTTCATACCTGAATATTTCGTACAGTGCTATTCTTCTCTAGGGTTGCAAAAGAAACCACATCTATAAAATAATTTAACCGTCAACTTTCATTCGCTAATCATACCATACTGCCAATTTTGACATGTCGTCATTAATCCCCCTCACCCCTGACGATTTGAAACAAATGCTTATGATTGATGACGTACGTATCATTTCTTGGAAACAGACCTTAACTTGAGGGTGTTATATGAGTAATGTGCCATAGTTCATGGTATAATAAAGAAAACTTAAAGAAATTATAATCTGAAATATATATTCTGCACAATCTGTCATGTTGTAAAAGTTGTGGAACTGTAAAGCCAACGAATTACGAAACAGCTTCTTAACAAATTAATATCTAAAAATCAAGTTTCAAAAAACAATATTTGTTGATTGCCATAAATGACGTTAAATTGCAATAAGTGACGTAGTAGTTACATATTTAGTAATACCTGTTACTGTCACTAATCAAGAAGAGTACGTTCTGCGCGGTCGAATTCCACGCGGTCGAAATCCCACGCTATCGAAATCCCATTCTGTCGAAATCCCACGCGGTCGAAATCCCAGGTGGTCGAAATGTACCCCCCCTTTTTGTTCGTTCTCCAGAAATTCAAATATTTCCACGCCGTCGAATCCCACTCGGTCGAAATGTTACACGATACAAATCCATCGCTCCCGTACCACTCTCTTTATCGATCGTATTGCATTCTAACAATCTATTCTTCGTGGTAGTTCCGCGTCAAAGATAATATATTAAAAAGAAATTTTAAAACATATCATATTATTGTACAACGAACTATTTAATGAATGAAGCAGGAAAAGAATTTACCTATAAATTTTAAGTAAATATGATAGTTTTCAAGTTATTTAATATTATAAAATAATTAAATTTATTTTCAAGTAGACAAGTATGCGTAGATACAACAAGTTACCGTTATTGTCAAAATATGCCGAGTGAAAGAAAATATATTTGGAAATAAAAGCAACATAAGATTTATAATAGACACAGTAATACATAATTTTACCATTGAAATAAGGAATGAACTGCTTATTCACATAATATGACAGCTAATCTAAAATGGCGGACCAACAATATCAATAATTTTACTTAAAATGTATAAGTAAATTATTTTCCTGCCTCATTCATTAAATAGTTTGTTGTATAATAATATAATATGTTTTCATTTTTTTTTTAATTTATTATCTTTGACGCGGAACTACCACGAAGCATAGATTGTTAGAATGCAATACGATCGATAAAGAGAGCAGTACGGGAGCGAAGGATTTGTATCGTGTAACATTTCGACCGCGTGGGATTCGACGGCGTGGAAATATTTGAATTTCTGTAGAACGGACAAAGTAGTGGGGGTACATTTCGACCGCGTGGGATTTCGACCGCGTGGAATTTCGACCGCGTGGGATTTCGACCGCGTGGAATTCGACCGCGAGGGATCCTTCGATCAAGAATACACCGACAAGTATTTATTTTACGGAGAGGTGCGTCAAAACAGTCGCCATTAATACAAAGTGTCTGTTTGCCTCTGATTCCAAATATTCAAAAATGACAAGTGTTTTACTCAAACTACAGTGATTTTTAAATAGTTCTTTTTTCATATAAATAATTGTTATTGTTCTATCTTGAAATACTTTTGCAACAAATACATTAGAAATTAAATTATTGCTGATTACGTTACATTTTAACCCTGTTTATTAAGTGGTAACGTATGACACGTTACTTACATAACAACCTGTATATCACCAGTAAAATACCACATACCGAACTTGATAAGTAATGTACTAATCCCAACAAATATTTTCAGATTTGAGTATTATTTAATGGATTATTACGAACCTTTTCAACCACAGTTAATTATGTATATGATAGAAGACATAATTCCCAATACATTTGAATCAGGTCTTTTGGTAAACTTCGTATTGACAGTACAGAAGTGTCATAAAAACCGCCCATATTACAATTTTACACATACATTTTACACGATACATTTCGTGTATAATATCCTACTAAGAAATAAGGAGGTATTCACTAAGATTGAGGTAAGAAAAAAGAAATCAAAAACGCATATAAGAGAATATACAGAGTGTTGACGCGACACCGAGACATAGGAATTTAACATATACAACATACTTTCGTAAGGTCCTGTTGCCGTATTTATTAGGTAAAAACACTTCAAATAAATGTTGTAGAGCATAAAATTCTACATCAAAATCAACAAACAATAGCTATTTGTGTATTAAGAGCGCAAAATGGGACATTGTCGATTGAGAGGTTGTTGTTCTCTCGAAATCGACAATGTCCGCTCGAAACACACACAAGATTTTTTCTACAGTCCTTCACCATAAAAAAATAATAAAATGTACACTTTGTACTTAAAGTACTATTCAATAATTTTGCAGTGAAGATAAAAACGTATTCAGATACGACTTCAAGATATTGTTTTGGCTTTCGTTTTTACAAAAAAAATAATGCCAATTTTGTAATAAGTTTTTTGTATAATTTATTTGTTTCAAGTACATTAAACTAGTGCAGTGGAAAAGTGGATGTCCATTGGGAGCGTTCACGCCAAACTTTTGCAGGTGGCAGCACAACTGTATAACACAATTTATTTTATATTTAATTTATCGTAATTTTCTATTCTTTTTGAGCTAGTGCTTCAATCTAATCTAAGCATTTTATACTTTCGTTTTTGTAAATAAATGCCCTATTTTATTTTAACAGCAGTGCGGCATTTTGATTGGTTATGTAATATACCGACGGAGCAGTTATATGTCAGATTGACTTGTGAAGGTGGTAAATGTATAACTACAGTGCCATTAGTTCCTGATTAAACGTTTCTATTAAGAATGTAGACAAGTGACATTTCTCAACATTGTATAGATAGAAATTTGGACAGCGAGCGTTTTTTCTACTTTGTCGCGCATGAGCGGCAAAGTGACATTTTGCGTTGACAAAACAGTGCGCAAATGGCTACTTTGTATATAGACTGTAGAAAAAATTAATTTTGCATAGAATTCTATGAATCTGGAGTTGAATGTTGATAAATCCAAGGTGTTAGTATTTGACAGGAGTAAATTGGTAACTGTGTGCAATGTGTTGGTAGATGGAGTGAAACTGGAGCAAGTGAATGAGTTTGTATATTTGGGTAGCATGATGTCAAGGGATGGTTGAATTGATAGAGAACTTGAAAGGAGAGTGAGTGCGGGGTGTACGGTAATGGGTGCACTGGGTACGTTTGCTCGAAATGTAAACGTATCTAGAGAAGCTATAAAGGTGTCACTTTCTTTTTTTTCTTTGCTTTAGTCAAAAGAATAAGAAAAAATATTTAGGTCATATTTTTTATTTTTGTCTTTCAAATTATAATGTTTGAATTTCCGCTTTCCCTTTTGTCTGATGACGTTCGAAAGAACCTAACCAATGAGGGTATGGCTAACATTTGCCACCGACGTAATTTAAACGAGTGACAGTCATGACATCTGTCAACTACTACTAATTTTTGTATTTGGAAATAATCAAACATGGTTATAAAAAAGTGTTTTGTGCCGTGTGCCCAAATATTACTTCGGGAGTAAATTTTACTTTGCTAGTGCTTTACTTATCCATCTTTTATAATACTGGGCATTAAATTATTAAATATAACGCTATAATATAATAATAACTAAGTACTACGCTAAAAACCCAAAAATCACACTGCATATAAGTCAGACCTTATGTCACATTGTTGTCATTAAAGCAATCATTGATCAGTGCTCACAGCTGAACGGGTTTGGGAGTCGGGTCAGCTCTCTATTCACTATTGCTCTCTTTTTAACATGTATTTTTTGAAATGTCAAAAGTCAAAACAGTCGGAGTCGTGGTCTTATGTCAAACAGGGTGACATTATTTTCGTTAACTCTTTTTTGTTAATGCATTTTAATTGCCAGACACTATTTTTGACAGTTTTAAATGTCGCAGAATATACATAACCACCAAGCACGGTATCAACAAGTGAACCAACGATTTTTGGCGCCACCATTAACCATATCATACCGTAACTAACCGTAAGTAATCCGAAGAAGTGAACGGGTATGTCGCCCGAAATCGCCTTTGTATTTTTTCAATCATCTTCCCAGTTTTGTCATTAGCTAATGTCTTTCTGACGTCACAGGCAGTATAATTTGGCGCCAATTCAAAAATTATATTTTTAAACTGCTACTGTGCTTAACACATACATTAAGTTGAACAGAAAATCATATTTAATAATACTGTAGAATGTACTTATTCGAATTTCAGTAGAAAAAAGATATGTCAATTTTTTTGCAACACCCCATTGACAGAATGTTTGTGTAATAATTTTACTGGAAATATAGGATCTTTTGCTAGAAACTTTTTGTATGGAATTTGTATAAAATACACACAACAGCCTTAAGGTAATATACAAGAAATAGAATTTTTTACAAGGAACTTTCTATATGACATTTATACAAAATACATAGAACTGACGAAAGGTATGCTGACCACATCAAAAAATTTTTTTATTGATTCAGATGCAGCATTTTAAGCCCTACAACTTTTAATTGAAGTATTTTTACCTAAAATAGTTAGAGAAGCAGGAAATTACGAAAATATGATTTTACATATTAAAGTCTTTGTTCCGCTGTCGCGATCTACTCAACAACCTGTATATTTTATGAAAAGGATTATTATATTTCAGATGATAGCGATGTTAATAGCAGCACTTTGTGGCACTTTGGATGAATTCGGACTATCTGATAATGTCCTGCAACTCACTGGTCATTGTTTGTATGATTTATATGAAGAAAGCATAATTCAAAATCATTCTTATCATGTTGCAAGGTTCGTTATGAAGGTATTCAACTTTTTTGTAATTAAAAAAATAATTGACCCGATATGAACAAAATAATATTTTCTCTGATCGGGATTAGATTATCACATTGTAGCACGCAGTGGCGTAACTAACGGGCCCGCAGGGCCCGCATTGCGGGCGGGCCCCCGGCTCTAGAGAGGCCCCACTTTACATGATTTATAATTTTGTTACTACTGCGAAATTTTGAATTTAATCTTTTTTTTGTAGTCCTTTATTTTTTTAATTGTCAATTTCGAAAAATAATATTGGCTAAGAGGCCCCTTATCCGGTATGCAAAATCAAGCTCTTTATTTTCTACCATATTTGGCCGGTAGAATTTCGATTTCTTAGCAAATATTTTCCTGCAACTAAACCAGAGTTTTCCTTTAAAATAACCCCATAAAAAGAAGTCTGGGGCTGTCAAATCAGGACACCTGGCGGCCAATGTGTATTACCAAAACGTAGGATTAAATAACGATACGAGAAAGATTTTCGCAAAATTGCTACTACTTAAACTGTATGATACTGATCCATCTTGCTAATACTATATTTTGTCCAAGTTCTTTCATTTGGGATACCAAAAATGTATGAATCAATTCTCTGTAACTTTCACCAGTGGACTGTGCCACCAATTTTATTTACAAAAAAAGAAAACACGCCAATCACATTTTCATAGTAAATGCCACACCACAACATACAATGACTTCGGTGGGTTGTAAAGGTACCTAGTCTTGGATTTTCAGGCTTCCCATATTGGCTATTTTGCTTCTTAACATGTCAACTCAGATGAAAGTGAGTCTAGTCACAATTTGCACAAGTTCTTGTGGTTTGTAGTTCCTCAGGATAAACGCTACAATTAAAACGGGCCCCAAAAACTTTTTGCGGGCGGGCCCCCAAACTCTTAGTTACGCCACTGGTAGCACGTACATAGGCGAGGTGCACATTTTGAGCGTCAGCGCCTCTAACAGCTACATTGGCATTTTTGATTACCGAATCAATTTTGACATTCCGAGAAAGTGATACAATTTACAATTTTATTTTAAGTTTTTGCTATTGTGTATGAATATTATATTGAAATGAATAAAGAAAATATTTAAAATGCTGTATATGTGATGTAACAATCAAAAAAGTCAAAATACCAGCGAATGTACTGTGGCAGAAAATATAATTATTCTCATCATTTATGTGATTTCTGTAAACCATTTTATCATATTTAAATTTATATTATAATTTATAATATTAGTTAAATGTTACAAGATGCACACTATTTGGAAATTTAGATTAAAAAGTTGGAAAACTTGAATGATTGGAAAGAAGAAAATTTCTAAATATCAGGATATCAGTGTATGATGTTAGCATCTTTCTTTTATATTCGCAATAAATGAAGATTCTTCGTTGAAAATATACCTAAGTTGCACTAGTTCGGAAAAGAAAATACACGAAAACTACGAACCATGTGAATTTCTATCTTTAACATTACATGTACAAAATCTATAATAAATAGACGAATTTTGTCAACAATAGACTTCTATTTCATACAACTGCAAGTATTATACAATTTTAATTCAATTTTCTGCTTCTTGTATTATATCTTGTTCAAATATTAACTTTAAAAACACATTTTTATATAATTCATTATTGCAATCAGACGACTATTGTTGGAATTTTATTCATACGATAAGTATCTTTTACAATGAGAAAATATGTATACCTAAAAGAATTTTTCATGCTAGTAGAAGAAAAAGTTATTTTCTTAAACATCTGTTCCTCATACAATCTTCTAGGAAATTTATAAAATTTGATTATTACATCCCCCAATGCATCACATAATATTTGACGTCCTATCATTCGCATTCATTGTAAATATTTTATAAAATAGAAATTGCAAAATTATTCGGACATAAAACATAACCTTGCTATGTTTCAATGAGTAACCATTTTCTCATTTTTGTCCGCTGTTGGCGCTGACTTGACTACTTTTGTGCACATCGCCTATTGATGTTAGGAGCTTCATTCTTAAACAATTTTTGGTTATATTTTGTTATATGAGATTGGCATGTCTACAATAATAATAATAGCCTTTATTAAGAATCCCAAAATTACATTGTTTAAATTTAAATGATTGATTTGAATTGTGAGATATAATTACATAATATTTATAAATAAACATAGTTAAAATAATGAGGAGTGGGGGCTTCTAGGTCCACTGTTGAACGAAGGCCTCCTTCATATTCTTCCATTCTTCCCTGTCCCTTGCCTTTCTGCTCCAGAATTCGAACTGATTTAATATTTCGAATTTTTGTACTGCATTTAAGTTTTTGCATAGTATATAGTCTAATTCGAGTTTGGAGCCTGAAGGCGATATGTATGTCCATTTTCTCGCTCGTTTCTAATGCCATAATTCGAGGTTCCCATTATGCTGTCTTCGCCTTGTTCCTTTTTCCCTATCCTAGCGTTGAAGTCACCCATGACTATTAGTTCGTTTGTTTTCCTTTCCGATATCTCGATTATATCTGTAAGCGAGTTATAGAATGCTTCTATTTCTTCGTCGGTAGATTTTGCTGTGGGGGCGTGAACTTGAATAATGGTAACTGCGAAATTTTTCCCGATTTGTATTTTTAAGGAGGCGATTCGTGGAGAATATGGTATGAATTCTTCTATTTTCTTTGAATATTTTACATTTATGTAAAATCCTACTCCATAATTTCCACTGTGGCCTGATGAATGGCATAAAATTGAGTGATTATTTCTTTGTATAATTGCATTTTGGTTTCGTCTTATTTCGGCTAGACCGATTATATCAAAGCTTATTTTTTGTAGAGCATTTTCGAGTTCAAGTAGCCTATCTTCTGATAATAGCGTTTTCGTATTTAGTGAACAAATTCTTAAGAGAGTTTCGTATGCTTTTGGTCGAGTATTTTCTGTTTTGCATGGTTGAATGGAATGAAGGGACTGGTCATTATCTTCCGCGGTGACCAGCCGAATTGGAAGATTTGTGCTTGTGTTATTGTTTGGCTTGTAGTTGTCTTGCATGGTAGTTCTTTGTGTGCGTGTACTTGGATCGTTTCCTGTGTAGTTGCAGTTAGTTGTTCTCTTGGGTTGAGAGGGGCCCATGTTCATTAGTTGCTATCTTTTAGTAGAGTTATTATGTGGTGTTGGCTGTTGTGCAGTTTGGTTGATATTTGGGGTCGACATTGGTGGAAAGTGGTCAGTTATAGCAGTTGATATAGTTGTTTTGTTTTTCTTCGAAAATGAGTTGGATCTTTTTGCTCCCGGTGGATCATTGGTGGTGGTTTTTATTGTCGATGACGTTTTATTTTGGCCGTTGTTGTTATAAGTCCTTTGTGGTTCCACAGTCGGAGCGTAGTTGCTGTCTTTTCTGATTTTGAAGACTTCATTTTCTTCCTTGTCCGAAAGTTGTCTTTTTTTCATTCCTGATTCTAAAAAAGCGATTTCTTCCTTTGATAGTTTTTTGTGTTCGACGTAAAGGCTATCATACTTTATTACTGCGTGTTTCCTTTCTTCTCGGCATTTGATCATAATCGGTGTTAGCCTTTTTCTTTCTGTTATAACTTCTTTGGGAAAGTCCTCGTTCATACTTATGTTTGTATCTTTTAAGTTGTTCCTATTATTGAGTATTTCCACTTTCTTCCTAAATGATATAAATTTGATTAGTATTGGCCTACCTTCATCTGTTGCTGTCCTGCCAAGTCTGCGTATTTGGTCAATTTCAGAAATTGACGTTTCTACTTTTATTTTGTTATTCAGAATATCTAGGGTTATTTGTTCCAATTCTTTGAAGTTATTTTCGTTTTCTTTAATTCCCTTTAGTATGATATTCCGCTTTCTATTTTCTCTCTCCTGCCATTTGATTTGATTTCCTTGTTCCATCAGTATAGTTTTTGTCTGTTCTAGATCAGTTTCTAGTTTTTGTTGTTTACCTATTATTTCGTCGCGTAGACTGGTTATATTGTTTGATAACCTGGCTTCCATGTTCGACATTGCTAGGATAATTCTATCTTCCATAGTTGTAGTGGTGATAGCTGGCGTTGAGCTCCCTGGTTGTTGTTCACCCATCATGTATTGTAGTTCTGCGGGCTGCGGTTGTTCGGTGTTTTTCTTTGACATTAGTGTCCTTTCTTGACCCTTGGACAATACACTTTTATTTTTTGGCCATAGATGTCACTAGTTGTACTCGGATTGGCGTGAAGATAGTGATACAGTTAAGGTTTTGAGGTTATGAATTTTTATATTAAGTTTTATTAAATTTCTAAAAAAGGATACTTTGTATCATCTGGCGAATAATTTATCTTCATAAGTTTTATTCCATGGATTTCATATGTTCGAAATTTCAACCCTGGAAATGATTTTTCCGTATTTTTCGATATTCCATGTGCCAATATGTTCCAATTTAGTTTTTATTAAATTTCTAGAAAACGATACTTTATATCTTCTGGATAATGATATATGAGTATCTTCTTGAGTTTTATTCCATGGAAATCATATATTCAACAATTTCTACCCAGGAAACATTGAATAACAATATTTACACACAGCAGACAACTTTACACTTTCGTAGGTTAGAAAACGTCGAAATATGAATATGAGTAACCATTTTCTCATTTTTGTCCGTTGTTGGCGCTGACTTGACTACTTTTGTGCACATCGCCTATTGATGTTAGGAGCTTCATTCTTAAACAATTTTTGGTTATATTTTGTTATATGAGATTGGCATGTCTACAATAAATACACGTAAATATCTAGGCAACGGACTAAATAAAAACAACAAATCACTGTCACCAACCTAATAATTCTAACAAAAATGTTAATCTTAGATATTAACCACGAAATTTTAACTAAGAATACTTGCGCCTCTAGTAAGCAACGTTCAAACTAGACACGGATACTCTACGGCCTCAGTGTTGACCTCTAGTGAGAAATACTCGGTCTAGACAAGACATATCTTTATCTCTGTCTGGCCTACTGAAATCAAAACAAACCAAATGAAGTTTTGTCTAGTTATAATAAAAAAATTGCTATATTACGGGCGTTTTGATTATAACGTAGCGTTACCCTTGTTACGGACTGTTATGAATACGTGCACGAGCATTTTATTTGCATATCGGTCGTGTGGCGTTCAAGATTTTTCGTATTGACATAAAAGTTAGACATTTGGGAATATCTTCTGAAAATTTATTGACAATTTTTTTTGTTTATAAATTTTCCATTACAACAGCTTTCATGGTGCTGTGAGGCGTCCTTAAAAATCTTAAATTTTAATGGCCGGCAGCTTTAAAGACACTTTTGTTTTTAGTTCTGTTAAATCATGCTACGAAAAATTGTAAACTTGGCACTTAGACCTTGTTAAATGTTTCAATTTATATATCATTCTATTACTTCTAGTTTCTGAAAATAACTGAGCTTTTTGAACCAGCTGAATACAAATCATTTTTGGAAGAAGTAAAACGTTGTATTATTGCCACCGATCGAATAGTATTTTTTAAAAAAAGAACCAAATTGTTTCATCTTTGTAATGAGTCAAAATTTGATATAAATAATGTGGTACATAAAAATTTACTAAAATCCATTATATCTGGAATGGCATATATGGCATCACACTGTAAACCATTTAATATAGCAAGACACGAAGTAGAAAATTACTATATGGATAAGAAGGATGAAAATTTACTGATTGAGAAAGCAGGCCTATGTCCAATTATAGATTATGGCCCAGAATATTTAGAGCAAATACCAAAAGATGAATTATCGTTTCTCAGTATTTTGGTAATACCAACGACTATTCTAATCAATAAAGTACTACCCAATTGTCAGTCACTTGTTAGGGAAGTGATGTAAGTTGATCTTAACATACAGAATGTTAGAATGAACAAGTGAATAAGGATGATTGGCAGCTGACTTGCTTTGTTTTTTCTCTGACAATGAGGTGTTGCAAAAAAATTAACATATCTTTTTCCTTCTGAAATTCGAATAAGTACGTTCTACAATATTATTAAATATGATTTTCTGTTCAAATTTCTGATTTTTGGTTCTTTAGCGTAGTTCTTAGCTATTTATTATTATATTATAGCGTTATATTTTACAGTTTAATTCCCAGTATCAGGGCTGGACTAGGAATATGTTTAGTACCGGGAAATCCGGATGGGGTCGGGCCAGACCAGTCATTTGAATCGTTTTTTTAAATAATTTTAATCATTATAATATTTTGTTTAATAATTTGCTTCTTACCTCCCGTTACCCTTGGTAAAGGAGGTATAGCGATCGTGCTAAAAATCGCATATCGAGATTTTGGTAAATGATCACGTTTTAAGGCCCTTAGAATCCAATTTTAACATTTTCACGATGATGTCTGTGTGTATGGATCCTCCATTCGAACTCAAATACTATCATTCTGAAAATTTTGAAACCTTGTATTGATACCTTATTATCTAATATGAAATCAGCCATTAGATTTTGGTGTAAATCAGATAGCCGGAAATGGCACTTTATTTGAAGCTCAAAATACACTTTCTTCGAAAAATACCTTTAAATTATATAAATTTATATTATGAAAATTAAAGATTATTGAATTTTCTATAGGTTTGCATTAATACTTTATATATATATATATATATATATATATATATATATATATATATATATATATATATATATTTTATGGATAAATTTATAAAATAATATATAATTTAAATCCCGGAGCCTACGATTAATACAAAACTCCTTCTCTTAAATGTATGTAACTGTCAGATAACTGTCACTGTCATTTCAAATTAATAGTGGTAACGTTTTAAAAAGAAAATACTGAACTGAACATTAGTTATATGGAAAAGAACTAAATTCCAACATGAGTAAATATGTAAGTACCTATGTATTTAAATTAATAAAAATTAAATGGTGGGAGGTATTGTGTTGGCCAAATCAGATTTTTTCTTTCAAAACTTTTATGATTTGCTCATTTTTGATATTTTTTGTGTTGATAACAATGTGACAATAAATTTGTACATTGAAAATAAATTTAAATATGCTGACGTATGTAATAGTTATTTACGCAACAAGAGTGTAAACAGAACCATGAGGTCAAGTATTTCGTGACGAAGCTTGCCGAGTCACGAAAATTATTGACCGAATATCATCCGTATGTATATTTTTGTCAATTTTTTTATTGATTAAATCAATTATTATAATGAAAAGATGTAGAAGATATGATATTATTTATATTTTGAAATATAAAAGATCATTTCATGTATATGATGTCGGTAATACAAAAATTAAGTATGTATTGCGAATTTAACAATTGGTTGTCAAAAAGAAAAATAGCTATAATATTGGCGCACATTCAAGAGTAGTAGGGAATTATTTCAAAATCAAGAATCTACCTATGTTATTTTTATATCGATTTATTTATTTTTTCAACTTTAAATTTTTATAATTTATTTTTTAAGTCCGTCAGGCCACGAGCCATCACGGGCCACCGGGAAATTCTCGGTATCCCGCCGGGCCAGTCCAGCCCTGCCCAGTATTATAAAAGATGGATAAGTAAAACACTAGCAAAGTAAAATTTACTCATGAAGTAAAATAGTTTATTCCAGAGATTTTCGTTAAAACAAGAATAAAAATACTAGCTAAGTAAATCTATAGAATAAATTACTCCACCGATATTCGAGGAAGTATATTTTATTTTATAAAATAAATTTGACACATGTCAACATTAATTAAATTAAATTCATTATAAATTTTATCCCATGTATTATTTTTACATTTATTTATCTCCAACATGTTTGCTTTGTCTATTTCTAAATAATTTTTCCCCGTTCTCTCTTTTTACCTTCCGTCACCTTTAGGTAAGGAAGGTATTGTCTTTGGTCAAAAAATTCGGTGGTGAGTTTTTGATGAATAAGCACGTTTTAGGGTCCCTAGAATACGATTTTACTATTTTTACGATGATGTCTGTATGTGTGTGTGTGTGTGTGTGTATGTATGTATGTGTGTGTGTGTGTGTGTGTGTAACAAAATTTTCGTCTACGATAACTTCCATACTACAATTCTAAAAATTATAATTCTTTCGTACTTCTTTTCGTTACATCCATGTGAAGAGCTGATTAGATTTTGTTTAGAATTGGACAACCGGAAGTACCCTCATTTGAAGATTTTAACAGTTTTTCTTGAAAAAACTATGTTAAATATCATTTTTCCACATTTAATGTTATTATAAATATTAAAGAATATTTTATTCTCTATACGATTTGACTGCATTTTATACTTAATATTAAATGGACACAGAGTTAAAAAATTATTAAGAAATTAAATTTTATAAAGTAGCCATAGCTATGGAAACAGCTACTATATTAAGAAAATTTTGATTGAAAGATGTCAGTGTCAAGTGAAATTGACATAAGGTACGTTCTATCGGTGTCAGAAATATTCCTACTAGAATAAGAATATTCTTAAAGCAATAGAACGCTCAGTGGCAAATAACTGTCAAGTAAAAAATAAATACGATAGAACAGTGGGAGTGTTTATGTGTTATTGTTAGTTAACAACTAAAGCTAACTTTGTATGTTTATTTTAGATCTTTAGATCTTATATAAAAATATATTAACTAATAGAAATGTAAAGGAGGTATTTCTTTGAGCACAGTCTAATCTGAACATTGACAAATGTAACAGAAAGGTACGCGCGACAATCGGCTAGTACAATTTTGAATTTATCTCCAATCTATATATCTTCCAACCAGCGCTTCCAGCTCTGAAGTTGGAATGATTCGTAGGAATATTCAGATTTTTTTGACGCAAAAGAACGATCATTGAGGTTCTACTAGAAGAAGTAGTAAGATTTCTGACACCGATGGAACGTACCTATAGTGTGTTTGTCTTATAATTTTACTGGAAATATAGGATCTTTTGCTATAAATTTTCTGTATGGAATTTGCATAAAATACATGCAACTGCCGGAAGGTAAAGTACAAGAAATATAATCTTTAGCAAGGAACTTTCTGTATGAAATTTGTACAAAATACATAGAACTGACGGAAGGTAATGTGCTGGCCACATCAGATTTTTTCCATTTTAGTTTACACCTGACACTTTATGACACTTTATTCGTATCAGGAACATACAGAATACAATATTATTAAAACATGTATAAAACGTATTCCAGCGACGCATATGGCGCTCGCATCATCGCCAGTTGCAAGTAGATGGAATTACATTGGGTAAACTTTTCTCTTGTCTCCAATTTCAGCCAATCAAAGAAGTCAAAACTATTCCCTACTCTCTGCAATACTAAATGGCTTAAATAAAACAAAGTATAGGGTATTATACTGCAGCTAATCATCCTTAATCAGTTGTTTATACTACCAGCCATTACGAATTCGGTATTTAAAATACAAATCATTTTTATGTTACAGACGATTAAGAGACGCTTGGCAAGAGATGCAAGATATTCAAGGGCAAAGACTTTGGAGTCTTGAAGAATCTATACCGACAAAAAGGGGAACTGAAAGTACATAGATATTAAGTTAATTTTAAGTTTTCAACTAAATTTACTAAATCTTTATAATGTCTTCAAAGAAATTTTAGTAAATAAATGTACAAATAAAAATATTTTAACGTTCAATTCAAAGCTATTTAGCTATCAACAGAATATATCTTCTGATGATGGCTAAATAGCCAAAACTGCAGTAAAGAATAAAAACTTCAGCGAGTGTTTTTCAAACTTTATTTCAATATGTTTTAGCGAGAGCCTCCAGCTTTTTCAATTAAATTAATTAATGATTATTAAATTTTCTACGGGTTTGCATTAATACTGTTTCTATATATTATATGGATAAATTTGGAGAATGATCTATATTGTATTTCAGATAAGAATAGACAATGAGCCTGTTTCATATTTTTCAAAAAGTATTTTTTCTACAAACACTATTAAAAATGGAATTTTTAACACGGCATACTTCAATTAAAAATGCGATATTTTAATTCTAGTGTTAAAAGTAAATTACCTTGGTAATGACGAATGGAACAACAAATCGACATGTTTGACATATGTCAAAAAAAAATTACAAATACAAATTTAAATGAAATAAATGTGTTTGTAGAAAAATAGTGTATGATATACATGTTAAAAGTGATTTTATTTTGTTCGAAGGTTTGGATCACTCCGCTTCGCGTCGTGTTCCAAACTTCCTTCTCACAAAATAAAATGTCACTTTTAACACTTATATCATAAATAACTATTAAATGAAAGTTTATGCAATATTTTTCTTATTAATAATTATGTTTTTAATAATTTGTTGTTGTTTTCGTAAATAATTAAATTAAAAGTTTGGCGCCAAAAATAGTCATGAAAAACAACCCCCACTCCTGTGTCGTACAAGCACATCAATACGTCATTCACAGCCAATAGAAAAACAGTTTTTCCATCACCTTCGTTTATTTTTGTTATTAGATAAATAAACGTAAATGTTAGTTTGTCACATGTTAATAACAAACTTCTAATTTGACAATTGACGTTGACATTTTCCATTATAAATAAGTAATAATGGCTAATACAGACTACACTCAAGCTAAGTCGGACAGTTTACTGAAAGTCGATAGCTGGATGGTAGGTGAATTTATATCAGAAAACGATTGTTTTACTGCTGCCGAAAAACGGGGTGTTAAAGAGTTAAGGTAAAATTAAATGTAATAACCCAACTATCAGCTCTTCGACCTACTACTTCCAGCCACAATTTTCTTTTCTTCGCATCTTTTCGCATTTTATAAATTCAGTAGTAGGTTTGCTCCTAGCAGCAATTTTGCAAGAACGCACAATACGATACTGTAAATTACGTATTTCATATTGGATTTTTTATCATCTAACACGAACCAAACTAAAAAAATTTACACTTGTTTGACAACTTTGACAATATATTTTTCATAACACTTGTAACAAAACACAAAGAATTGACACTATAAGGGACCAATTGGAGCCGATGAAGATGTATGTGTTGTGGCGTCACATTCTGTTTCAGATCACGTGACTTTTTCAAAATATCCAAATTTCAAAAATTAATTGTAAAATATCTAATGGATATCTGCTGATATTTTCAAATTTGAAGCTATTTAAATAATGATATCTTTTTAAATTTAATACTTAGAAGGCATATAAAAATTCTTGCAACAGCCCTATTAATAAAACTAATTCAAAAGTTTTATGGGTGTAAAACAAACTAGCTTCTCAGCGCCACCAAGTATTCTTATCTGAAATACAGTATATTGGGACCCGCAGAATAGCATACGTCATCAGCGGAATTTAAAGGAATAGCGACCAGTAGTACATGTCAAATATGAAAACGTTAAATATCATCGTTTCGTTTAACATAAAAAAGATGTTCGCACACTTATGTTTAACAATTTCATTGAAAATGTGTGAAAAATAAGCGGATTAAAAAAAAGATTACAATACAAAACGTGCTGTGTTAAAATTTCAAGACGTATTTCATATTTTTTGGCAAAGAAGATAAAGTTGATCGTATGGAAAAAAATCTGATGTGGCCAGCACATGACCTCCCGTCAATCCTATGTTTAAAATAGCAATGAGATTTAAGTAAAGTATTACTTCCGGTTGATCGTTTGTAAACTAAATCCGAGACTAAATCTAATTTGATGTTCCAGTAAATAAAAATTTTGGATTATATTTTATTATGTTTTCCTCGAAAATCTGTTACGAACTCCAAATTAAGTACCACTTCCGGTTTATCACGAGTTTTAAATACCAAATTTGAGAAGTTTTGGATCATGTTTTAAATTAAAAAATTATAAAGAAATTAAATTTCATAAATTAACTATGGTAACAGCTACTATATTAAGAAAATTCTGATTGAAAAATGTCAATGTCAATTGCATTTGACATAGTATGTTTGTGTTATAATTTTCCTGGAAATATAGGATCTTTTGCTAGAAACTTTCTGTATGGAATTTATCTAAAATACATACAACTGCCGGAAGGTAATGTACAAGAAATAGAATCTTTAGCAAGGAACTTTCTGTATGAAATTTGTACAAAATACATAGAACTGACGGAAGGTAATGTGCTGGCCACATCAGATTTTTTTACCTCTCGCTAAGAGAGGTATTGTATTCATGCTAAAAATCGCATATCCAGATTTTAGTGAATAAGCACGTTTTAAGGTCCCTAGAATCCGATTATAACATTTTTACGATGATGTCCGTATGTGTGTGTATGTGTGTGTGTGTGTGTGTGTGTGTGTGTGTGTGTGTGTGTGTGTGTGTGTGTGGATGTTGGATTCACGATATCTCAAATAGGTACTATAAGACTTAAGACATTTTTAACTACGGATTCCTCAATCTAACAATAATGGGAAGAGTCGAGTCAGTTTTGGTAACAATTGGACAACCGGAAGTAGTAGTTAGAAGATAAAAATCATCTAAATATTAATTATCAAAAAATTTATGTAAATACTTATATTAAAGAACGTTAAATTCTTTATTCGATAAATATAAATTAATTATTATATCATCTATAGATTTAGAGATAAAGAAATGCATATAAAATAATTTGATGTAAAAATTCTCAAATCAAACTACTTCAAGGCAAGAAATTCAAATGTTTGTAATTGACACATAAATGTCACTGTCAAAAATATTTGTATGCCGCTGTCAAAAATATTTGTACATCATTATGAAGATCAAGATGAAGATTATGAAAATAAAAAAAAGTCAACAACGTAAAAGAATATATACGTAAAAAAAGAATATAAGAGGAATTTGCGAAAAAAAGACGAATATAAAGAAAAAGAAAAGGAAAGTGGGAAAAAGAAAATTTCAGGATATGGAATATAAAGAAAATGTACATAATTTATATTAAAATAGATTTTGCAAATATATGTGAGAATTATTTTGTAGTGAGACATGAATATATGTATTTGTATTTAAAAATATTTTTCGTTTATGCGTACAACCAGATAAAATATCTGGCGAGAGGTTATGTGCTAGCCACATCAGATTTTTAAATATATCATAGTTTTTAATTTGTAGTGAATTAAGAGCTGTATATTTAGTTTGTTTATATCTTAACTTCTCGAGATACATCTTAAAGACAAATGGGTATAAAACCCACTAACAAAAACCAGATCCACCGTGTGTACCGCAGGTATAGTAGGTATACTCCCCCACTCGGCGTCAGAGTCGGAGTTGGTTGAGCATACATCTCTCCAGCTACCTGCTACCTTCCTGTTTCCTGAGCATTCATTCTTGCTGTGGTTCAAACTGTTTCCCAGTTATTAATTACGTTTATAACGCGTTGCACACGGGTCGCGCACGCCGAAGATTATGAAGATTAAACTGTTGCCACATTTGTTTTAATTAACGCAATTTACGTCTCCTCCAAAAGTCGAGCCCTTCTTCACCAATGGGGTTCCTATTGGTGGGATTCATAAATTCATAATTATGAGGAGATTACACCTAATATTTTAATTAATTGTACCTTTTTAACCAGGTGAAAAATGATATAATACAATAATTATTAATACTAATGAATGAGTATTAAAAACTGATTCATTCTCTGTATGTTTTCATTGATTTACAATAAAAAATTTGAAAGATATTCGATCAAGGTCATTTACGAATTGTATGAATTATACTGTATCTGGTTTAAGATTGCAGTGGTATGAAAATAGGAGCAGTTTGATCTTGTTAATTATCTAATAAGAAAACAAGATCAAACTACTCCTATCTTTGCATCACCGCAATCTTAAATCAGAAACAGAATAAGATTTTGGTCTGTCAAATTCAGTAGTGTCATTTATTTAGTTTTTATGAGGATACATACGATACCACTGTTATTTTATTATTACATAAATCTGGTGTGGCGAACACAATACCTCCCGCCATTTACAGCCCATCTCAAAAAAAATAGGCTTATTCTTCTTATTAATATCGTTATATAACAACTATCGTTATTTATATATAATATATATATATATATATATATATATATATATATATATATATATATATATATATATATATATATATATATATATATAATACCGGGTGTCTTAGGCCGACCGACACATGGGCGATTAACATGTAAAATTAGTTAATTGTGAATAGTATCTCCCCAGTGCAAGATATTAAGATGAAATTTTGCATGCTTATCCGGGGATACTATTTCTATGGATTTCAATTCAAATCAGTCAATTTACAAGCGTAATATTAGAATAAATTAAGAAAAATTGTAGAAGTACCATGAATGTTATTCATATCTTGAAAATAATAGTATCTAAGCAACAGCTCTGATAGAGTAGGGGTAACGTGCGCGCTTCACAATTTAGAGAGTCGGGTTCGAAACCAACCGACAGCAATATTTATTTTTTAATTTTTTCTTTTCAAAATAATTTTTATTATTAATATGTTTTTAATCTTTTATTAATATTTAATTTAATAAAGTGGATACATTGTACGTAACAAGATTTATTTATTTAAAAAATATTTTTTCTATTTCGGTGTTCTTATGTTTCTATAAAAGCACTGTTTATCACTGAAAACACGACGTTTAGAAAATCTATAAACGTACTGTTTTTGGCGCCTTTCATGTTCTAGAAGGTGGTAGTCATGACAGATAAATTACATATAACCTCAAAATGGTAAGTTGTTAATGTTGAAATATTACTTCTAATTATTGATTTTTATCTTATCTCCAGGTGATAGGACTAGAAAGAAGAGAAATTTATAGCTATAGCTGTGTTAGTTCAGAAAGAAGAATCTGTGAAGTTAAAATCTTTCAACTAAAAAATTATGAAACAAGAAACAATGCGCTCAGATTTGCTTTGTCAAAATAATTTAAACGGTAAGTTTTATTTATTACAATTTAATTTTATGGTAATATTGCAATTTTCAGCTGATTGTATTGTTATATCAGGCAGGTTTTGAAATGTATGGTGCACCTTACTTGAAATGTTGACATTGTCAACTCAATTTGTGGCTACTTACAAGTAAATATGAAAATTTTACGATCCATGATTTCCATTTCCACGTCGAAGCGAACTGTCGAATATTTAAGTTTTAAATATGATTTAGACATAAGGGCCATATACAACATATGTTTTGTATTGAAGAATGTAAGAACAGCTGTTGCTGTTATGTCTGCAATTGAGCTGTCAATGTGTTGGCAAAATGGTGAAATGTAAAAATGTAAATCAATAAATTGTTCATTAATGTATTTCATTATTTAAAGAGTTTTATTTATGATAATAACTAACATGAACCAGCGATCCCGATCCGTTATTTGATAAATTTACATTTATTACAAGATATGTCAAATCAGGTGGTTCATTAATAAACCGGTGGAGTACATTGTAAGTATTGGTTTCCTCTTCCATAATTATATAATGCTTGATACAATGTTTTAATGTAAACAATCAGTCAGAATCACACAATACCCAAACTGTCAAAATGTGAAATTTCAAATGTTGGCGCGGAAGCGCTACCAACATAACTGACAAAAAAATCACCAAGACATATTTTTGACAAGTCCTTTTTAACAAAATTTAATTGTAAAATTACCTCAATAGAAAAAATAGTATAAAAAACATGTATCATAAGGCCTGTTAACGCACTCGTCCTTTGTAAAACTCGCCTAGCGGCTCGTTTTCCAAACTTGGACTCGTACGTTAACAGATTGCCTTATGATACTTGTGTTTTAATGTACTATTATTATTTGCTTTATTGGTTTATTATAAATTAAATTTCTTCAAATTATAGTTAGCCCTGACGAAAACAAAAAAACGAGAACATTTGATTTGAATAATCAAACGTCAAATGCAGATTTGTATTGTACTATCTTTATTTGTTGCTAGTGTTATTTAAATAATATGGATTTAACTACAAAAGATAAAATTCGTATTGTGAAATTATTTCACATTGGTAATAGCCTACAGCAAACTGCTGATGTATTTTCTGCCGAAAATCCAGAAAAAGTAGTTAATAAATCCCGTGTAAGGCGTATTATTAACAGATTTGAAGAAACTGGGTGTGTTGCTAATCACACAAAGCAGGAAATACAACCAATTGAAAATGAATTTGAAGAAATAATAATTGCGCGGGTTGAAGTGGAGCCTACTATTAGTTTAAGAAGTTTACAAATGGAATGTGGAATAAGTAGAACAAAAATTGCTAGAATACTTAAGAAAAATGGATTTAGAAGTTACAAAGTAGGTAACCATCAAGAATTGCGAGACGGCGACGAAGAAAGAAGAGCAACTTATTGTGAAACAATTATGGATAAAGCCAATGAAAACAGAAACTTTTTGTACTCCCTCTGTTATACCGATGAATGCACATTTACTCTTCATAACGAACCGAATGTGCAAAACTTTCGCCACTGGTCAAAAGATAAACCAACACTTCAAAATTTATCAAGAACCCAATATCCCCAGAAGGTTAATGTTTGGGCGGGAATTTTGGGATCACACATTATTGGACCATATTTTATTGAAGGGACATTGAACGGTCCAAAATATTTAGATTTATTGGAAACAGTAGTTGGGCCTAGACTTACAGAATTAAATATGGAGAGGATATGGTTTCAACAGGATGGGTGTCCAGCGCATAACGTGCAAATTGTCAAAGAATATTTGGACAATTCATTTCCAGATTCTTGGATTGGTTTAAATGGACCAATTAATTGACCGGCAATGTCTCCTGATCTAAGCCCCTTAGATTTTTTTCTTTGGGGTCATTTAAAATCAAAAATTTACGGCCATTATGAATTGACCACTTTAGAAGACCTGAAAGCGGCAATAAGGAATGAATGTAGGCTTATTTCTAATCGACAGCTAAGCAACGTGAGACAGCAATGTTACGATCGTCTCGGATTTTGCTTAGCGCAAAACGGCGGCCATTTTGAATATTTATTATAATTTTTAAATTTTAATGTTGTAATTAGTAGGTACGATTTAATATTTTTTAAATAAATAAATCTTGTTACGTACAATGTATCCACTTTATTAAATTAAATATTAATAAAAGATTAAAAACATATTAATAATAAAAATTATTTTGAAAAGAAAAAATTAAAAAATAAATATTGCTGTCGGTTGGTTTCGAACCCGACTCTCTAAATTGTGAAGCGCGCACGTTACCCCTACTCTATCTGAGCTGTTGCTTAGATACTATTATTTTCAAGATATGAATAACATTCATGGTACTTCTACAATTTTTCTTAATTTATTCTAATATTACACTTGTAAATTGACTGATTTGAATTGAAATCCATAGAAATAGTATCCCCGGATAAGCATGCAAAATTTCATCTTAATATCTTGCACTGGGGAGATACTATTCACAATTAACTAATTTTACATGTTAATCGCCCATGTGTCGGTCGGCCTAAGACACCCGGTATATATATACCGTGTGTCTGTCTTAAAGGTGTACATAGGAGATTAACATAGGAAATCAGTTTTTTGCTATTTCCTGCTCGCCTTATTATTTTAAGCAAAACAGCGTCGAATAAAAGTTTTAGAGCATAAAAAGGATCTAAATCAATAAATAGAATTACCTTTACATGCTTTGTAACCACAGAAATTAATTATGAAAATGTCGAAAATTACGTTGAAAATATCGTCAGCCATGGAATTGACGTTTTATCAAATTGTCAGAAACCTCAAATAAGTTAACTTACGTTGTGACAGATAAAATGTCACGCATTTATTTATTTTTTGTTCAATTCCATGGCTGTCGATATTTTCAACGTAATTTTCGACATTTTCATAATTAATTTCTGTCGTTACAAAGCATGTATTTATTGATTTAGATGCAGAATTTTATGCCCTAAAACTTTTATTTCACGCGTTTTTGCTTAAAATATTTAGGTGAGCAGGAAATTGCAAAAACCTGATTTCCCATGTTAATCTCCTATGTATACTATTATTCACGAAAGATGACTATTCAGGGTCATTTGTTTGAAGAAAGAATACACATCACTTTATAGCAGTAGCTTAGCAACATTTTGTATTAGAAAGAGAGAGATTATTTGACCTATGTCTATTTAATTTATGTGGTGTGACAGATATACGTAAATAGTGGCATTACTTTCTAACACACTATAAATAATAATGACGTATGTCTTAGAATTACATATAATTAATTATCTACTACACTGCCCTCTGTGCTAGTATTTACCCAGTGGCGTTGACGTTTAAATCAAATTATTATTCCTTGGTTTATAGTTCAGTCTGTTTTTGAATTTTGCAAAAATATAACTGAAGAACATAAATCATTCAGAAAGGCATTATTTAGAAAGAAACATAATTTTCAAATAAATTACTCTCATTTTTTCATGTTGCACGCCTATGTAAACGAAATGCAATGAAGTTAACTACAAGTAATATTATATCAGATGGCTCACAAATGACCTTGAATAGTCATCTTTCGTGAATAATAGTTTACACCTTTAACACAGACACACGGTATATATATATATATATATATATATATATATATATATATATATATATATATATATATATATATATATATATATAACGATGTGATCCTGAACGCCTTTTTGTAAAAATCGTATTCACTGAGTAATATCGTTATAAACGTCCTCATACCGTTTGTCACAACGACTTTAACCAATTTTTTTAGAAAAGTTAGTAACTATTACTTCAAATTGAAATTAGATTGTCATTGTAATGTCATTTTGCAAAATAAAATATTGACATTATTATTTTAATTATTATTTCTTTATTGAGTAAAAAATTTGTATAAATATCGATTATCAAATGGATTATTCAATATAACGACATTGGTTTTACAGAGTACGCTTTTTGAAAATTATCGTTATTTAACAACTTTTTCATCATAACGATACGTTATGGTATAACGACATTCTTACAGAATAAGCGAGTTAGCTAATACTTAATTTTGAATTAGCGAATTTTACCCTAATTTTGGCTGTTTATTTCTTAAAATATAGTCTAATCTAATCCAAGTACCAATAAAGAATAGAATTCACTAATCCAAATTTATTAATCTAAATACATACCAACATATTTACGTATGCTGCAAACTGTATTGATTTCCTTTCCTATTGTTTTATTTACTTTTTACCTCCCGCTACCCTTAGTAAGGGAGGTATAGGGATCGTGCTAAAAATCGCATATTGAGATTTTGGTAAATGACCACGTTTTAAGGTCCCTACAATCCAATTTTAACATTTTCACAATGATGTCTGTGTGTATGTGTGTGTGTATGTGTGTGTGTGTGTGTGTGTGTGTGTGTGTGTGTGTGCGCGCGCGTGTGTGTGTATGCGTGTGTGTGTGTGTGTGTGTGTGTGTGTGTGTGTGTGTGTGTGTATCCTCCACTCTAACTCAAATATTATCATTCAGAAAATTTTGAAAACCTTTTATTTCTACCTTATTCTAATATGGGAAGACCCATTAGATTTTAATGTATATCAGATAACCGGAAATGGCACTTTACTTGAAGCTCAAAATAGATTTTCCTCGAAAAATACCATCAAATGTTATATTTTCAAGATTTGTGTTATTATAAAAATTAAAGATAATTAAATTTTCTACAGATTTGCATAAATACTTTTTCTATATATTTTATGGATAAATTTATAAAATTATCTATAATCTTAATCCCGGAGCCTACGCTTTAAACAAGCAAAACTCCTTGGTTACGCAGTTCATATCTCAAATGTATGTAATTGATAGATAAATGTCACTGTCAAAGAACTAATCATTTCAAATTAATAATAGTAACGTTTTAAAAGGAAAATAGTAAATAGAACCATAGTTATATGGAATGGATCTTAATACATAGAAAAGTTAAAAATATTTGACGGATAATATATAATCACGAATATCACTCTTTAAAAATTATATTGCACTTCAGTGCATTTAGATTTATCTATCGAGGCATATATTCTGTAACTGCACCATTATAAAAGTAATAATTAAAAATGTGGAAAACAATAACAAAATAACCTATTTTATTCTGAAACTAGTGACACTTTGACATAACAGATAAGCATAAGACATAAGAAATAAAATTTGGTCATTTCTTATGTATTTTGTTTACGTATCTTATGTTTATCTGAGTAAACGGTGCAATATAAGAGTGCACATTTATATTTTACGTTTTATTCCTTATTCCTTATGAAAATTTGCATAAACCAGCCTTAAGACCTAGTTTAAACCTACTCTACTTAGACCTAGTTTAAACCAGGTCTATTTCAGTTACTATGAATTCGGCTGAGAAAGTTTCCAAGTAAGAAGAGAAGAAGAGCATGTATGAATGCGATTATGAATGAGGCCGATGAGAAAGAAGTGTGCTTAGATAGGAATGTGGCGAAGGAATATTGTTTCGTAACTATTTTTGTGGTCCGGATGCGGTATTTCGCTATCGAAAATCGGTCACTTTAATATGTGAGGAATATTTGTTATATGATATCCGGTTAGTAAGAATGTTGTTGAAAGAGTGAGTGATTATTTTTGTAGTTGTTGTTATTATTGTTTCGGGTTTGTGCTAATCCACTAATGGGTGTATTCTAAAGACATTCCGTTATTTATAAACGCACCGTTAAAATTAAAATATCCGTTAACTAGATTTTGCTATTCTAAATACACTATCCGTTAATAATATAAACGGAGATCCGTTTATGTTATCAGTTTATAAATAAAATTTAAACGGAGAATGATTCATAGCCGTTAATTGTAAACGGACGACATTTAATACATAAATATTTAGAAATTTCTAAATTGTAAGAAGAGAATGGCGTTATCATCCTTTACTGTTTGCTCCGACCCTTGGATTCATAAAATATAATTGAAAGGAAAGTACAATAAATAATTTTTATAACAAAATTATACTCGCACATAACCTATAAAAAAATCGGTTCGATGAAAGATTTTAACAATACAAAAATTATCCATAATTCGTTCTCAGAAAAATTAAAATTGCTTTCTCTAATGAAACGAGCAGATATTTTACTCTACATTGCAAATCTTGAACTTTACCTAATGTTTTAAAAATATTTGAATATTTTCAGGACTGCATTTAATCTTCAGGGGCCCAAGACATAAATGTTCTATTGATGCCTTTATTTTTAATTATTGATTATAGCAAAGGATATTTTTATTGCAACAAAGAATATTTTGATTACAACAATGGATATTTTGATTATATTCGAAGAATACTGATTACATGAATGAATCTAAGGGCGAAAATTTCATTAATATTTGCGAAGAATTAAAAATCAAGCTCATAATGTGTGTTTTATAATTTGTGTAGTTTTTAAAGTGCATTGTGGCCCCGCGTATGTCTATTTTCTTGATACCATGATTAGCTTGGTGGTGTCTATAATTTCAAGATAAATGTTGGGGTTGGGCGTTGGGGGTCTTCTTCATTATTACTTTAGCTGCGCTTAATAAGTAACGAATTATGATTTTATAGATTTTTTTGTTTTATGCCTATTTTTTCCAAATTTACAATAATATCAAAAGGTTATGAAACTGACAATTTTGACATTTATTACAACAAAGTATTTACCAACATTCCAAAGTTTATTTTAAAGAGTATATTCTTATTATGATTATTTCTGGATATAATTTTATTACTAAATAGTATCTCTAAAATTATGTATCACAAATATCTGTTTAGATCTTAATATATTTTGTTATTATCAAAATATAAATATATTGACATTTACAATAGCAAACGGATCCGTTTATTGTATTAATTTTAACGGATCCGTTTAAATGTCATATTGTGAATAGAATTTTTTGCAGAATCCGTTAATAAGAAATATTTTAACGGAATCCGTTTACATAATATATTTTAACGGATTGTGTTTAGAATACACCCATAAGTGGGACATGCGTAATTTTATGTATGTATGTATATATCTATGTACCTATGTTATTGTTTATGGGTTGACTAAAGAAAATCTAACTTTATGTATATAACTTTAACACAGTGCTTTAGAACATAATGTTTATATGAATTTATTATCCTTAAAGTAGTACCTAAGTATTTATTAATACTCAACATAATTTTAACGATTATTGTCCTTATGAAGTTTGGATGAACCATACCACATCTTCATTTTACGACTATAATACCGTCGGGCCTACATTAATAATTATATTTAATAATTTCATTTCGCCAAGCAAAGAACCCTGCTGTATACTTTACCAAATCATATTAACCATACTCTCACAATTTGAGCCACAAAGTAAAAGAAATGACCTCTGAAGCCACGCGTAAGGCCGAAACTTTTGATGTGTACGAGTAAATGAGTTCCACATTAGCCTGTTTCAAGTTTTCTAGTTGTTTTTGTGTCTCATGTGCATATTTCATAGAAATAATGCAGCTTTGTTGGCGGCGTAATTGTGTTATTTTCCTTCCTACAGAGACGCAAGCAACTTTGCGGCGAACAAACTAAATAGCGAAGTATGAGGAAAGTTGCAAGGAAGTGAACAAGACTTACGGACCAATTTAACTACTGTATGTATCTTACATGCCAAAAATGACTTTTTTTTTTTTTTTTTTTTATTGAAGGCATATAAAGGTACTTCGACAGCTAGGTCACTAGTACCACTTATTACAATAGGTTTACAATTTGTTTATTACATTAATTTCTGTTAAATATGTTATTATATTATTTTGTGTATCGGGGTTGTTTGATAGTGCACTTTTTAGATTAAGGGGGATATTATTAATTGTTCTAATTTGGTCATGTTCTTGGCACTCTATTATTAAATGTCTCACTGTAACTGGCACTTTGCAGGTGTCACATATGGGAGCATTGGTTCTCTGTAGTAGGTGTCCATGAGTGAGTTTCGTATGCCCGATTCTAAGCCTTGCTAATATTGTTTGGTGCTTCCTGTGTTCCAGGGCGGTCCATACATCGATGTTGGTTTTTATATCTCTTAGCTTGTTGTTTGTGACGTTGTTCCATTCTGTTTGCCATTGCTCTTTTACTTTCAATTTTATTTGGGGTTTGATATCGTTTGTTGTTACACCTGTGTTTGTTATTGTGTCTATTGTACTTGCTAGTTTTGCAGCTTTATCTGCGTCTGTGTTCCCCTCTATTCCTGTGTGAGATGGTATCCATATCATGTGAATTTCTTTGTTTTGTGTTGTGATGGCTATGTTTATATTGTGTTGAATTCTCTGTATTATACTATCTTTGGAGTAGATGTTTTTAACACTTTCCATAATCCCTCTGGAGTCCGTACATATGACATAATTCTTTGTTTCTTCGTTGTTGTTTATAATATATTTGGTTGCTTCTCCGACTGCAAATGCTTCTGCGGTGTATATGGTGCACTGGTCTGGTAAGCGGTAGTTCTTGGTGGTGTCTTGGGTAACTATACTTGCTCCAGTTTTGTTATTGCTCTTTGATCCATCAGTGTAAATGAAGATGGAGTGTTTGTGTTCTTCTTGAAAGTCTTTGAACGCGTTTTGGTAGAGCTCAGGTGGGGTTTCATCTTTCTTGTATTTGGAAAGTTCTAGGGCATACTTGGGTTGTTTGTGGGTCCAGGGAGGGTAGCTATGGAAGGTATATGGATTTGCGGGACTGATGGTTATCTGTAGGTCTTCCAGGTATTTTTGTATTTTTTGGTGTAAAGGGGTTACATTTTTGATTCTATTACGAGTATTGCTGAAAATTTTATTATAGGCTGGGTTATCGGGTTTCTTGGATAAATTGGTTATGTAACTAAGGGTTAGGAATTCTCTTCTATAATGTAGTGGCTGTTCTCCTGCTATGGTGTGAATGCTGTTTATTGGGCTTGTTATAAATGCACCTGTAGCTATCCTGAGGGCTGTATTTTGAATGGTATCTAGGCTTTTTAGCAGAGATGGTTTTGCTGTGGAGTATGCGATACAAGCGTAATCTAGTTTAGATCGGATGATTGCTTTGTATATTTTTATTAGGTTGTCTCTATGTGCTCCCCATTTCGTGTGCCCGATTATTTTCATTAGATTCATTCTCTGCATACATTCTTTTTTCAGGTTTGCTATGTGATGAGTCCACTTTAGCTTGTTGTCAAAAGTTATGCCCAGAAATTTAACTGTCTCTGTATATATTATAACATTGTTGTTGATTGTTAGTTCAGGATGTTCGTGCGTTTTTCTAATTTTGCAGAAGTGCATGGCTTTAGTTTTATCTTCTGAAAATATGAATCCTGTTTTTTCAGCCCAGTTTTCTAGTTTCTGAATCGATTCCTGTAATTTTTCTTTTATAGTTTTTATGTTCTTCCCTGTGTGGTATATGACGAGGTCATCGGCGAATAGTGATATTTCTACGCTGTTTGGTATTTCTTTGTTTATCTCGTTCATTGCAATTAAAAACAGTGTCACGCTTAATATTTCCCCTTGTGGTACACCGTTTTTCTGTGTTTTTTCTTCTGACAGACATCCGTTGCTTTTTACTCTGAATTTTCTATTTTTTAAGAAGTTTGATATGTAATGCATTATGTGTCCCTTTATGTTGTATTGTTTGAGTAGTTTTAATATGTATAGTCTCCATGTGGTGTCGTAAGCTTTCTGTATGTCAAAGAAGATTGCTATAAGATGCTGTTTGATTTTAAATGCGTGTTGGACTGATGTTTCCAAAGATATTATTTGGTCGATGGTACTTCGTCCCTCTCTAAAGCCACATTGTTCGTTTTGAAGTAATTGATTGGATTCTAGGAACCATATAAGGCGTTTATTTATCATTTTTTGAAATAGTTTACTGAGGCAATTGGAGAGGGATATTGGTCGGTAGTTTCCTGGATCTGACTTTGGTTTGTTTGGTTTTAATAATGGAATGGTAATGACCTTTCTCCACATAGATGGGTATACATTTTTCGTCCATATGAAGTTGTAAATGTTTAATATATGTGTCAGTGTTTGTTCCGGAAGGTTAATTATCAGTTCATATGGTATGCCGTCCGGTCCTGGACTGCTTTTTCCTTTAATGTTCGTTAGTGCGTGTTGTAGTTCGGGATCTGTAAATGGTTCATTTATTGGGTTGTTTGCATCGTCTTCTATAATTATTTCCTCCATTTCAACTTCGTTCTTATATTGTAGAAAATCTGGTTTGTAGCTTGTGTCTGCGGAATTTTCTTCAAACTTCTGTGCCAGCGCATTTGCTATTTCTTGGTGGTTTGTAATGTTTCGTGTTCCTACCTTTAGCATTGTGGTACTTTGGATTGATTTTCCGTTTTTTATTTTTCTGATTTGGTTCCAGACTGTTTGTGGGGGGGTGCTTGGGTTTATAGTTTCTACAAATTTTTCCCAACTCTCTCTTCTACTCTGTAATATTGTTCTTCGGAGTATAGCTTGAGTTCTTTTCAGTGTTATGAGATTGTCTGTGGTTTTTGATTTTCTGTATTTATAAAGGGCTTTTTTATTTTCTTTTATTGCACTTTCGCATTGGTTGTTCCACCAAGGTACGGTTTTTCTTTGTTGTCGGATTTTTTTCCTACCGATTGCCAGATTTGCGGCCTTAGTTATGACATTAGTGATGTTGTTTATTAGATCGTCTATGTTATCGTTTGGATTTATGTTTGTTTGTTCTATTTTTGCAGCTATTTTATAGAGATTCCAATTTGTTTTTTCTGTATTCCATCGTGCATATACTGGGTGTATTTCTGGCAGATTTTGCGTGTAGGTTGTTATTTTTATGGGTAGATGGTTGCTAGTAAATAGTGTTTCTATAGTTTCCCAGGAAATATTGGCTGCAATTTGCGGGTCGCATATAGATAGGTCGATGGCCGAAAAATTACCTGTATTACTGCAAAAATGAGTTGGAGAGCCGTCGTTCAGTATAACTAAGTCAAGTTCATCTGTTATACTTTCTAATATCTTTCCACGTTGGTCTGTTGTTTTTGAGCCCCACATTACATTGTGTGCGTTGTAATCTCCTACTATGATATAGGGTTTCGGTAGCTGGTTTATTAAATTTTTGATTTCGTGAGAGGGGATGTTAGGATTTGGGGGAAGATATAGGCAGCATACAGTCATTTTCAGTGGTGTGAAGATTTTCATTGCTATTGCTTCCAGATTAGTGTTTATATTTATTTCTTCAATAACATTATTTTTCTTAGCAAGGATTGCTACTCCTCCGCTGGCTATATTTTGGTTTGTTCTGTCCTTTCGATATGTGTCATAATTTGAGATATGGAAGTTTTGATTAGGTTTAAGTCTAGTCTCTTGTATGCAGATTAGTTCAGGGTTGTGTTCGTTGATCATTATTTGTAGTTCACCCCTGTGGGAGTGAATACCGTTGCTATTCCATTGGAGGATCATTATAGTCTGATTCTTGGCCTGATTCGGATTGTAGGGATTCTTGGCTTGAGTATATACTGCAGTCTAGTTCTTCTTTTAGTTGTTCTTTTAGTTTTTTTTGAAGTCTTGAGAACCTATTTTTCATAGATCTATGTTCCAGCAGTGGGTAGAGGTGTTTTAATGTCTGTATAAGCTTTGGGATATCTTTTGTGTATTTTTGTGCTATTGTTAGTGGATCTATTGTTCCATATGAATTTTCTAGAAATCCTTTTAAATCGTTATAGGATAGTATATATTTTTCTTTGTTGTTTTCTATTTCGTTTTTCATTGTGTGTAGCATTGTGTCTATGTTAGTGTAGTCTGTTTGATTTTGTGGTCTCGGTTTCTTGCTTAGTGGCTTTTTAAATGTTTCTTTGTTGGTAGTTTGGTTGTTTTCAATGTTTTTATTCTTTATGTCGTTGTTGTTTGATTGAGAACTTCCTGGTTCTGATATGGTTTCTGGTTCTGTGGTATTCGTGCGGGGTCTTTTATATGGGTTTATTTGTGGCGTTAGTACTGTCATTCCGGGTTCAGTAGTATTTGTACATTGGTTGCTGTTGTGGCCTGTTTTTTTGCATATAAAGCATGTGATGGAGTCTTCAGTTAAAAATATTCTATAATCTATTTCTTCATGTGTTAGTAATATGCTTTCAGGGATTTTTGTGATGTCGTCAGGCGAGATGTATACTTGTCTTCGGAAGCTTAGGACATGTTGATATTCAGTTTCTTGTATGCCGGCCCTTAAGAAGTTAATCGGGGAAACTAATTTTATTCCTAGATTTTTTAAATAGTTTTCTATGATTTGATGAGGTATTGAGGGGCACACGTTTGATAGAATAATTCTCTTTGCAGGAGTAACTAGTCTACGGATATTAATTTTATGTTGCTCTATTTTAATTGAGTCGTGTTTCTTTATCAATTCGTCAACATGTCCTTTTGTTCTTAAATATATGCATACGCGATTATTAGATATACGTGAAGCAAATAAAACATTTATTGGTCCAACGATGTTTCCGATTCCCATAATATAATCTTTTATTTTAACTCCATCTACTGAGTTTAACAGAATTGCCTGGTCTTTTGTTGGGAAGGTGTCTTTATTTGTGATACTTGCAAATGTTTGTTTTTGTGTTTGGTTTTGGCTTGTTACGGCGGGAATTTGGTTGTTGTCCATTGTGTATGTTTTTGCGTGGCGCCCGTGTAGTCAGCGGAGCCAGCTATTTGTATTTTATCTGTTGTTTAATAGATGGCGATATTAGTATTAAATTGATGTTCATGCAGGATTTTTAAGTTTCAAGGATTTTGGTGGAGTTAGAATAGTTTGAGGGGATATTGTAAAGTTTGATTGAGCTCTACCTTACTTCCGTCCTCCGCTTCTCAAAGGTTGTTTTCTTGATTTATTATCTATGATATTGTCACTTTTGACGTTTACCGGTCAACACGTGCTTATCAGTTGGCTGATGTCTTTAAACTGCAAAAATGACTTTCATTTTGAGAAATAAATAAAAAAATCTGATGTGGCCAACACATGACCTCCCGTCAATTCCATGTTTGAAATAGCAATGAACTTTAAGTAAAGTATCACTTCCGGTTGATCGTTCGTAAACAAAATCTAATTTGTTGTTCCAATAAATAGAAAAGTCTGTAATACCAAATTTTGGATTATATTTTATTATGTTTTTCCTCGAAAATCTGTTAAGAGCTCCAAATTAAGTACCACTTCCGGTTTATCATATAGGTATAGTCAAAATCTAATGTTGTTTAAATTAAATTTTTTTTAATATATTTTTCCACGAAAATCTGTTTATAGCTTCTTGTAAAGTAGTACTTCCGGTTTATCAATTTTACAAAAACATCCAATATGTCGTTCTCAGTTCTCATTAATATAAACTTTTGGATTTTATCAATTTATTTTTCACGAAAATCTGTTCAGAGCTTCAAATAAACTATCACTTCCGGTTTATCAATTTTAGCCAAAATCTAATATGTTGCTTCCCGTTATATAAAAGTCTTAAATAATAAATTTGACAAGTTTTGGAATATATCATAATATATATTTTCCACAAAAATCTGTTCAGAGCTTCAAGTAAAGTATCACTTCCGATTTATCAATTTTAGAAAAAATCTAACATGTTATTCTTATTAATATAAAAGTCTTAAATACCAAATTTGAAAAGTTTTCGATTGTATCAATATATTTATCACGAAAATCTGTTCAGAGTTTCAAATAAACTATTACTTCTGGTTTATCAATTGTATTCAAAACCTAATATGTTGTTCCCCTTCATATAAAAGTCGTAAATACTAAATTTGACAAGTTTTGGAGTATATCATAATATATTTTTCACGAGAATCTGTTCAGAGCTTCAAGTAAAGTATCACTTCTGGTTGATTAATTACCTTCCGTCACCTTTAGGGAAGGAAGGTATTGTCTTTGGTCAAAAAATTCGGTGGTGAGTTTTTGATGAATAAGCACGTTTTAAGGTCCCTAGAATACGATTTTACTATTTTTACGATGATGTCTGTATGTGTGTGTGTGTGTGTGTGTGTGTGTGTGTGTATGTATGTATGTATGTGTGCCCGTGTGTGTGTCTGTGTGTGTGTAACAAAATTTTCGTCTACGATAACTTCCATACTACAATTCTAAAAATTATAATTCTTTCGCATTTCTGTTCGTTACATCCATGCGAAGAGCTGATTAGATTTTGGTTAGAATTGGACAACCGGAAGTACCCTCATTTGAAGATTTTAACAGTTTTTCTTGAAAAACTATGTTAAATATCATTTTTTCACATTTAATGTAATTATAAATATTAAAGAATATTTTATTTTCTATACGATTTGATTGCATTTTATACCTAATATTAAATGGATATAGAGTTAAAAAATTATAAAGAAATTAAATTTCATAAAGTAGCCATAGCTGTGGAAACAGCTACTATATTAAGAAAATTTTGTTTGAAAGATGTCAGTGTCAAGTGAAATTGACATAGTGTGTTTGTCTTATAATTTTACTGGAAATAGGTATAGGATCTTTTGCTTTCTGTATGGAATTTGTATAAAATACATACAACTGCTTTAAGGTAATGTACAAGAAATAATAATAATAATAAATCTTTTATTTCTGCAGATACATTACACTGTATATAGAAAACGTCACAAAATAATAATTTTCTGTATGAAATTTGCATAAAATACATGCAACTGCCGGAGGGTAATGTACAAGAAATAGAATATTTAATTTAGCAAGGAACTTTCCGTATGAAATTTGTACAAAATACATAGAACTGACGGAAGGTAATGTGCTGGCCACATCAGATTTTTTTAGCTAAAATCTAATATGATATAGCAATCTTAAATATTAAAATTGATAAGTTTTGGATTATATTTTAATATAGTTTTTTTTATTAAAAACCGTTATGGGCTTCAAGTAACGTATCACTTCCATTTATCCAATTTTACCCAAAATCTAATCAACTCGTTATATGAATGCAGGAAGCTTAAATACGAAAAATACATATAATTGGAAGTTTGTTGTATAAGAGTTATCGTGGACGAAAAAAATCGTCACACACACACACACACACACGTACACGCACACGCACACGCACACGCACACACACACACACACACACACACACACACACACACACACACACACACACACACACACACACACACACACACACACACACACACACACACACACACACACACACACAGACAGACAGAGAGAGAGAGAGAGAGAGAGAGAGATACACAGACACAGACATCATCATAAAAATAGTAAAAACGTGTTGTAGGGACCCTAATTCGTGCTTATTTACTGAAAACTCACCATCGAATTTTTGGCACGATTATATTACCTCCCTTACCTATGGTATGACGGGAGGTAAAAATAGGTAAATAGTCGTGTCTGGAAAGTTTGTTGATCTCAAATCTTCGTGGCGATAATTTTCCAGGAATCGTAATTAGTATGTAGATTCCTAATAAGTTACAATACAAGAAATAATTTAAGAAGTTAGTCATAGCCTCATATTGGAGAGTCATTGGTCAATCCAAAAAAATTATTTCACCGTCGTCGACAAACGTGTAGGAAGCACTACTGACTTTAATACTTAAATAACTATTTCATACTGTTGGCAAATTATATAAATTCTTTAAAAATAATTAAATTTCATGTATCATGTCCAAAGCAAATGTAAAATACGGTAAAATTAGCCACCACAAACTGAAATATATTCCGTATGACTAAAAAATCTGTACATCCTACCGTGGATGCGGCTTGGAAAGTGCAAAACGCAGTCATAGCGAATGCAGACTTTCATGATTATGGAAAAGGTAGTCTATGCTTTTCTGTCCTTTTTGTTGGCTGTTGACATGTAAAATAGTTCATTTAGTTTCTGTCTGTACATAATGTTTTAACTTTATGCTTTGCTTGCTCTATAAAACGTAAAGAATTTTGTTTAATTCATGGACAAATAAGACGTCATAAGAATCATGCGAAACAATAAGTAGGAGTCTTATATGAAACTATGAAACATATTGTTGTTTTTATTTATTTAGGTGAAGTTTAAATATTAGACAATTATTATTAATTAAAGTAGATGTTTATTAAAACGATATATAAATATTTAAGAGATAATACTAATGACGATTACTAATATTAAGCAAATTAACGCGACTATTTATTTACAAGATATTACTCATTATTTATTGCCATTATTTATGTCACTTTACATTCAACTGTCCGACCTACCAAGCTTCACAGCGTCATATACTCAACTGACAACTACGTCTGTATATTCAACTGCCCAGACAGAACTCACACCTTTCACCTCACTATCTGTCTATTTATGTAACTCTCTCACTTCCACAGCCTCCGTATCACCGACTGTCCGTATGCCACCACTCTTCAACGCCATTGCCGAGTATCCACTTCTACTCGCCGTTACCCTCCCCGTATACCTAGCTTTCCAATACTCTTCAAAACTACCAAGTATTCACTTTCACAGCTATCCCAGTATATCAGTAACTTCCCAAGTACTCCACTCAACACTAAACTGCATACACTCACCACGATACTCCTTAATATCTATGTAACTGTCCTACTGACGGACTAACACTCTATGTGAATGTCTTCGCACACACGTACGTCGCTTATATAGTGGCTCTTAACACTTTCTGGAACATTATCGTGACGTCTCGAACTATATAACAATGTGTGGGTAATTACGCTTATCTCCCCGTGTTTACTTAACCGCCCGCCACACGTCACCCGTCTATCGCGTGTTACACTGTGTTATTGATCGCCTACCAAGGCTCCTCCTTCTGCTAGAATGCTTCTATTCATAGGCGTCGGCTCACGGACCAAATGTTATAGGAATTCCCGCGTTACAATATGCTAGGGAATTCAAACAATGAACTCGCGCCAAAGGCAAATCACGTTTCTGGTCTGATCTTGAGAAGGAACGAGAAAAAGAGTACTTGGAAAGTTATGAGATGTAGTTGTTGTGGCGGTTGGAGAAGATTAGGTGGAGAGAGAAAGCGAGTCAAAATGGGCCCGTCCAACTTTAAAAAAAAAAATTTTATATATTACGAAGAATTTAAAAATAGAAATTCCGTATTTTTTGTTTTCTTGAAATTATGCCTAAAGTAATTATTAAAGTTTTGGCGCGAAAGTTGCGACGTTAACATCACTCCGTCGTAAGTAGAGAGAACCGACATACGTTACCATTAATAATGGTAATATACAATAAATGTTGCAAGAATAACATAAGTATCCATTACAAACTGTGATCAAAAATCTTTAGAGCTAATGGTAATAAAGGAAGTCAGATAGTTCTATCATTTCAAAATATATATTTGTTTGATTTTTTTACATGAATAGGTATAGAAGTAGTATTAAATGATAATTTATGTAAAACTTCGATAGTACATATTATATAAATAAAAATCAGGTAAGTAAAATTAATAATTTTTGCTCGTTTTCATAATCAGGTTAATTAATGTGACTTTAAGGCTTTCTTTAAAATAATATTGAAGGTTATCATATTCCCCAAGTACCATAATTATAATTAAAATAGTATTTTCTATTTACATATAAAATAAATCCAACAATGACAGTATTGATTACAATAATCAAAGCATAGCTCATAATAACAAGTAATCCAACATTTACATTCTTATTTACAAAATGATTACAACAATGACAAGTATATATATATAAATTATAGTATAAATTTAATTAAAAAGTAAATTTTCTTTTGATCTTAATAAAAAATGATTCGGATATATATGAAATATGTGTATGTTAGAGTATGTGTAAAGCCAATCGCAAATTTATGAGCAAAATATGTATGGTCTACTCTATATTTACATTTTTACAAGGTAACTGGACGACTGTAATGACGCTGACGTCACAACATGGCGACCATTTTACGCTGAAAACTTTAATTACATTATTATAAGTATAAAAATAGAAAATATATAGCAATTTTTATTTATTTTTCATCTATTTATATTCAAAATTCATATGCGACATATAATTTCTAAAAAGTCGAAGAGGCGTTGAGATGAATTGGAGAAGAGAGAAGAATTTTGAGAGAAATATGAAAAAGGAAACCTAAAGATGACTATTCAAGGTCATTTGTGTACCGTTACCGTCTGATATAATATTATTTGCAGATAACTTCATTGCATTTCGTTTGCATAGGCGTGCAACATGAAATATTTATAGACACATTTTAACTGAAAAAATAAGATTTGAAAATTATGTTTCTTTCTAAATAATGCCTTTCTGAAGGATTTATGTTCTTCACTTATATTTTTGCAAAATACAAAAACATAGACTTAACTTATAAACCAAGGAATAATAGTTTAATTTAAACGTCAACGCCACTGGGTAAATATTAGCACAGAGGGCAGTGTAGTAGATAATTAGGTATCTGTAATTCTACGACATATGTCATTATTATTTATAGTGTGTTAGAAAGTAATGGTACTATTTACGTATATCTGTCACACCACATAAATTAAATAGACAGGTCAAAAAATCTTTCTCTTTCTAATACCAAATGTTGCTAAGCTACTGCTATAAAGTGATGTGTATTCTTTCTTCGAACAAATGATCTTGAATAGTCATCTTTCGTGAATAATAGTGTAACTGGATTTTGGACATATTTTAAGGAGGGATTGTATCCAGACAAATAGGGGAAAATTTTGAATGATAACATTTATCAAAGAGAGTCGCAGTACCAACTGATGTGGGGGCAGCATTTCCGCTCAGACCTCTCCAAAGGCAGAATTCATTAATGGTGAAGAAATAACCTTCCCTACTTCTAAATTATACTAAAAAATGTCTTTCCACTAAAAAATTTTTGTTCAACTACAATATTATCTGAAATAAACAATGAAAGTGGGGAAAAGTCCCCACTGTTGGTTGCGTGGACATAGTCTATCTGTACTACATCTAGTTCAGAAATGATAAAAATGTTGTTTACGCAAATTATACGTTGCCCAACATTTTCCGGAAATGCCAGTGTATTTCAGAGTACGTTATCAAGATTCTGATATTTCTTTCCAAATAGAATTGTTCTGTTTTTACAATTTATGTAAACACAATTTATTTTTCCACTGCGATAACGGAATTATTAGAGCAGAGTAGTTCTTTTCATTTACTTCCATACTGTTTGTCACGAAAATTCACTCTTTATTTATTATACCTATAGTGCTTTATGTTTCTCAATTGACAGGACACGTTATTCAACAATAAAGTCTGCAGTGTTTGCACTATGACACTATGAGTATGAATAATGTTCATATTTATTTTCCATTTTATTCTGTTTCTTTAAATTATTCTGCACCACAAATAAGGGGATTCCACAAATCAAGCGTATTAGAAAAAAAATTTGATGTGGCCAACACAATACCTCCCGCCATTTAATTTCTGTTAATTTAAATACATACCTACAGATTTACTTATGCTGGAAACTGTTCTGAGTTCCTTTCTATAAAACTATTGTTCTATTTACTTTTTTCTTTTTAAAACGTTGCTATTTTTAATTTGAAATTATTAATTCTTTGACAGTGACATTCATCTGTCAGTTACATACATTTGAGAACTGAACTGTGTAAGCAAGGAGTAAGAAGTTGTGTTTGTTTAAAGCGTGGGCTCTGGGATTTAAATTAAAGATAATTTTATAAATTTATCCATACAATATATACAAAAATCTGATGTGGCCAGCACATTACCCTCTGTCAGTTCTATGTATTTTATACAAATTCCATACAGACAGTTTCTTGCGAAAGATTTTATATTTCCAGTACATTACCTTCCCTCAGACCTATGTATTTTGCACAAATTCCATACAGAAAGTTTTTTAGAATTGATTCGATATTTGCAATAAAATTATAACCAAGGATTATAACACAAACATACATGTCAATCACACTTGACACTGACATCTGTCTATCAGAATTTGTTTAATTATATTAGCTGTTTCCAGTGTTTTTTGCATAGCTGGCTGCTTTATGAAATTTACGTTCTCTATAATTTTTTAACTCAATTTCAAATGTAATCAAATCGTATAAAGAATAAAATATTCTTTAATATTTATAATAACATTAAATGTGGAAAAATGATATTAACAGCGTTTTTTTAAGAAAAACTGTTAAAATCTTCAAATGAAGGTACTTCAGGTCGACCAATTATAACCAAAATGTAATCAGCTCTTCATACGGATGTAACGAAGAGGAATACGAAAGATTTATAATTTTTAGAATTGTAGTGTTGGAGTTATCGACGAAGAAAAAATCGTCACACACACAAACACACACACACACACACACACACACACACACACACACACACACACACACACACACACACGCACGCACATGCATACACACATACACACAGCCATAAAGACATCATCGCAAAAATAGTAAAATCGTATTCTATGAACCCTAAAACGTTCTTATTCATAAAAACTCACCATCGAATTTTTTGACCAAAAACAATACCTTCCTTACCTACAGGTATGACGGAAGTTAAAAAATATTAATGCAAATCTGTAGAAAATTTAATAATATTTAATTTTTTAACATAAATCTCGAAAAAATAATATTTAAAGGTATTTTTCGAAGAAAAACTATTTTGTGCTTCATATAAAGTGCTATTTTCGGTTATCTGATTTACACCACACACTAAAATCTAATGGTTTCTTTCTATATTTGAATAAAGTAGAAATACACGGTTTCAAAATTTTCTGAATGATAGTATTTCAGTTGAGCGGAGGATCCACACATACATCATCGTGAAAATGTTAAAATTGAATTCTAGGGACCTTAAACGTGTTCATTTACCAAAATCTCGATACGCAAATTTTAGCACGATGCAGCACGATCCCTATACCTCCCTTACCAAGGGTAGCGGGAGGTAAACAACAAATTTGAAATATAGGTATTTAATTTATTTTATGAAAGACAACTCCAGTTTTCCAAATGACATTTTTGATGGTTTTATTTCAAATTTAATTATATTTTTTCGTTTTCATGTCTGTTCAAAAAATGAATTTGAAATTAATTAAAAAATTCAACCCTCATACATGAATAAAAGGTAACCCTAACAAAAAATAAAATCTAATTATGTTCGTGATGATTTTTAAACAATTTACCCTTTTCACATCAATTAAGAGTATGAGCATGAAGTACTGTGATTCATTCATTTCAACATACAAGTCTCATATTTTTGTACTCTAGTAACATTTAAAAATAACACCCTATTCACAACAATACGAATCATACGTAATAAAACCTATTGTTCAACTAGTGTTGCATTTCAGAGTGACATTTGTAAAGGTGAAATTATATAACTTTTTTCACAACTGCGGATGCATGTGATTCATTTGAAATACGAGATATTGTTGGAATGAATTATCGGCGAAATGAATAGATAGCACATTGAATTATTTGAATTGGTTAAAATAACAAAGAAAAGTTATAAACGTTATTGCAGAATTCATACATTATTTTGTTTCATAAAAGAGAAAATGGATCTTTATTTTATTGTACAATAATTTATATATACGAGTATGTTTTATCTACTGCAATATGTGAAAGTTATAATTTAGTTGTACACTTTTAAAAAATAATATAAACGATTTATTTAACAACTTTTGTTGTTAAAAATACAAACTAATGTTACCAATTTAAATTATAATATTAACGAGTCCACAAATATATAAAAAATCTGATGTGGCCAACACATGACCTCCCGTCAATGGGCCCGTCCAACTGTTTTTGAATTTTTTATATGTTATGAAGAATTTAAAAATAGAAATTCCGTATTTTTTGTTTTCTTGAAATTATGCTTAATAACGCCTAAAATAATTATTAAAGTTTTGGCGCGAAAGTTATGACGTTAGTGTCACTCCGTCATAAGTAGAGAGAACCGACATACGTTACCATTAATAATGGTAATAGGTAAGTAAAATTAATAATTTTTACTCGTTTTCATAATCTGATTAATCATTCGCTTTAATTAATGTGACTTTAAGACTTTCTGTAATATAATATTGAAGGTTATTGTTATTATACTCACCAAGTGTCATTATTATAATTAAAATAGTATTTAAACTATTTTCTATTTATAATTAAATACAACAATTACAGTATTGATTACAATAATCAAAGCATAGTTCATAATAAAAAGTAATCCAACATTTACATTTCTATTTACTAAATGATTACAACAATGGCAAGTATTGAGATTACAATAATTAAAACATAAATTATAATTTTACTTATTTAATACGTAAATTTTCTTTTGACCTTAATAAAAAATTACTCGGATATATTAAATATGTGCGTGTTAGAGTATGTGTAAAGCCAATCGAGAATTTATGAGCAAAATATGCATGGTTCACTGTACAGTGACATTTTCACAAGGTAACTGGACGACTGCAATGACGCTGACGTCACAACATGGCGATCGTTTTACGCTAAAAACTATAATTACATTATTATAGGTATAAAAATATAAAATATATATATATATATATATATATATATATATATATATATATATATATATATATATATATCAATTTTTATTTCGTTTTCATTTATTTATATTCAAAATTCATATGCGACATGTAATTTCTAAAAAGTCGAAGACTTGGACGGGCCCATTCCATGTTTGAAATAGCAATGAGCTTTATCCGGTTGATCGTTTGTAAACAAAATCTAATTTGTTGTTCCAATAAATAGAAAAGTCTGTAATACCAAATTTTGGATTATATTTTATTGTTTTTCCTCGAATATCTGTTAAGAGCTCCAAATTGAGTACCACTTCCGGTTTATCATATAGGTATAGTCAAAATTTAATGTTTCAAATTATACACGAGTTTGAAATACCAAATTTGAGAAATTTTTAATCATGTTTTAATATATTTTTTCAAGAAAATCTGTTTTATATATATGTAAAGTAGTACTTCCGGTTTATCAATTTTAGAAAACATCTAATATGTTCTCATAAATACAGTGTCTCACAACTCGCGCCCCAGACGAAACTGACACTTGCCGACGACAATAGGTTGCCAACAAATAGAAGAAAATAATTTGCAGCTTCTTGCATAACGGAGTTACAAGACTTTTTAATCTACCAATCCCGTAAGGATACCTTGAGGTGTGATGATATTATTACAAAATAAAACTGGTTGCTAGGTTTTAAAAATACTACTAGTGAGTTACAAAATTTGTTTGACTTACTGTAATTTTGACACTGTCAACAAATTTAGATTAGTGAAGGTGTCATCCGAGATCATCATTTATATGGTACAGTGCAACGTGTTGTAGCAGCTGTGTACAATGTGTTAAACGAAAATATTATTGTCATTTAAATTCTTTGAGATTAAAACAACAAATGGTGGTTCAAATTTAATTTGACACTGACATTTTTCGAAAACTACAGTCGCCCACACATTTTAAAGAAGATTTGATTTGTATAAAACCCTAGTAACGTAAAATTACGGCAAACACACGTTAAAGGTGTAGGTCTCTGATTGGTCAATTTTAAGACGTCTTTTCTCGAATATCTTTTAAGCTAGATTTTTTTTCTTCGAAATTACACATCCCAGTGCAGTCTCGTGTTTCCTCATTCGCTCTGGGGCGCGAATTGTGAGACAGCCTGTATAAAAGTCTTAAATACCAAATTTCAAATTTTTTGGATTGAATCAATTTATTATTCACGAAAATCTGTTCAGAGCTTCAAATAAAGTATCACGTACCACTTCCGGTTTATCAATTGTATCCAAAATCTAATATGTTGTTCCCCTTCATATAAAAGTCTTAAATACTAAATTTGAAAAGTTTTGGAATATATCATAATATATTTTTCACAAAAATCTATTAAGAGCTTCAAGTACAGTATCACTTCCGGATTATTAATTTTAGCCAAAATTATATGTTTTTCCTCTTCATATAAAAGTCTTAAATACTAAATTTGACATGTTTTGGAGTATATCATAATATATTTACAACGAAAATCTGTTTAGAGCTTCAAATGAAGTGTCACTTCTGGTTTATTAATTTTAGCCAAAATCTAATATGTTGTTCCCCTTGATATAAAAGTCTTAAATACTAAAATTGAAAAGTTTTTTTAACTGTTATGGGCTTCAAGTAAAGAGTCACTTCCGGTTATCCAAATTTACTCTAAATTTAATCACCCCCACTGCTGTTTGGATTTAGAGTAATGTAAATTGAAGAATAAATTATGATTTTGATGATATAACATTTGTCTTATTTTTAAGGGAAGTCCTAAAACTTTATAGCCAGACTGTGTATATCAAATCCACCAACCTTATTATCCAGTATCCTAACGTCTTCCATTTTCAGCAAGTCCATCATATGTTTTAGTTATAGCCACGGCAACGTAAACACAAATACACACATCATAATATATGATTCTATCAAAATCTTTAATTCACACATATACACTATTGTTTAAAAGTTGATTGTATTATGAAATAACATTATTATATCAGTTTAAATAAGAATATGTTGTTAACAAAGTCACACAAATACACAAACGTCAGTCCAATCCACCATATTGTTTATAACTGACTTGTTGAGATTGAGAACACTTCGAACCGATCAGAACTTGCAAATACGAAATAAATTGTGAAAATAAAAAAAAATTATTTAAAGAGGTCGATCAGGAACGTAGGAAGTTAAACGAGATTCACTGTAGAGTTTTTACTGACTATGCTCTGTTCCATTTAAGCCATTCAGTAGATGGCACAGGCAACAGCGCAAATCTGAAGTAGCCGAAATTACATTGGGTAAACTTGTCGCGTGTCTTTAATTTCAGCCAATCAGAGATGTCAAAACTATTCCCTATGCTCCGCAATACCGAATGGCTTAAATGAAACAAGGTATAAAGTAGTAAAACTTTTAGATTTGGCAACGTTGTTTACCCATACTATTGTGTACGGAAATATATTAGAACAAATATAAAATAAATATAACATATATTTGCAATTTAATGTATACAACTTAATCTATGTATTGTAATATGTAATATTTTTCATAGTAGTATATAAAAAATCTGATGTGGCCAGCACATTACCTTCCGTCAGTTCTATGTATTTTGTATAAATGTCACACACAAAGTTCCTTGTAAAAGATTCTATTTCTTGTACATTATACCTTAAGGCAGTTGTATGTATTTTATTTTATACAAATTCCATACAGAAAGTTTTTAGCAAAAGGTCCTATATTCCCCGGAAAATTTTAACAAATTATAACACAAACATACTGTCAATTGCACTTGACACTGACACCTTTCAATCAGAATTTTCTTAATATAGAAGCTGTTTCCAGATTTCTAGCATAGCTGGCTAATATATGATATTTAATTTCTTTATAATTTTTTAACTCTATATCTATTTAATATGAAGTACAAAAATGCATTCAAATCGTATAGAGAATAAAATAGTCTTTAATATTTATAATAACATTAAATGTGAAAAAATTATATTTAACATCGCTTTTTCAAGAAAAACTGTTAAAATCTTCAAATGAGGGTACTTCCGGTTGACAAATTATAACCAAAATCTAATCGGCTCTTCACATGGATGTAACGAAGAGGAATACGAAAGAATTATAATTTCTGGAATTGTAGTATTAGAGTTATCGCATTAGAAAATTTTCTCACACACACACACATACAGACATCATCGTAAAAATTGTAAAATCGTATTCTAAACACCCTAAAACGTGCTTATTCATCAAAAACTCACCACCGGATTTTTTGACCAAAGACAATACCTTCCTTACCTAAAGGTGACGGAAGGTAATAATAATTTATTGTTATGTTCATAAAAAATCTGATGTGGCCAGCACATTACCTTCCGTCAGTTCTATGTATTTTGTACAAATTTCATACGGAAAGTTCCTTGCTAAATATTCTATTTCTTGTACATTACGTTCCGGCAGCTGCATGTATTTTATGCAAATTTCATACAGAAAATGTATGTCTTAAATTATTATTTTGTGACGTTTTCTATATACAGTGTAATGTATCTGCAGAAATAAAAGATTTATTATTATTATTATTTCTTGTACATTACCTTAAAGCAGTTGTATCTATGTATTTTATACAAATTTCATACAGAAAGCAAGAGATCCTATATTTCCAATAAAATTATAACAAACACACTATGTCAATTTCACTTGACACTGACATCTTTCAATGAAAATTTTCTTAATATAGTAGCTGTTTTCATAGCTATAGCTACTTTATGAAATTTAATTTCTTTACAATTTTTTAACTCTACATCCATTTAATATTAAGTATAAAATGCAGTCAAATCGTATAGAGAATAAAATATTCTTTAATATTTATAATAACATTAAATGTGAAAAAATGATATTTAACATAGTTTTTTCAAGAAAAACTGTTAAAATCTTCAAATGATGGTACTTCCGGTTGACCAATTGTAACCAAAATCTAATCAGCTCTTCATATGGATGTAACGAAGAAGTACACGAAAAAATTATAATTTTTGTAACTGTAGTATTAGAGTTATCGCAGACGAAAATTTTGTTACACACACACACACACATCCACACACACACACATCCACACACACACACACACACACATACAGACATCATCGTAAAAATAGTAAATTCGTATTCTAGGGACCCTAAAACGTGCTTATTGATTAAAAACTCATCATCGAATTTTTTGACCAAAGACAATACCTTCCTTACCTAAAGGTGACGGAAGGTAATAATTAAATAAAAAGATTGGTGCCAGAAGTAGTCATGAAAAACAACACCTACTCCTGTGACGTCGGAACATACATAGTACGTCATTCATAGCCAATAGGAAAACAGTTTACGTTATTTATATAAATAAAAGTACAGATGCCCATTTTATATGTTCCCGCCTCAAATTTTAAGAATAGGCAAAACAATACATTTCATAAGCCACTTGGTAAATATTAGTAGATACTATAAATCGAATAATCACAGTGACCGTTAGTATGAACAACTGATTAAGAGTGATTAAAGAGCATTTGATTAGCATTGTTTTATCTCTATCAATCGTTTATAGATCATTTTAGAGAAAAATACTTCAAAGAAAAGTTATAGAAAAATTAATTGTACGCATCTTTTATTTGAAGTATTTTTCTCTAAATTATTCTATAAACGATTGACAGAGATAAAACAATGCTAATCAAATGCTCGTTAATCACCCATAATCACTGTTCATACTAACGGACATTAGGTCTAAGAGCAAAATAAAATTTTAAAAACCAAGTCACTTATGAAATGTATCATGGATTGCCTATTCATGAATTTTCAAGCGGAAACTTTTAAAATGGGCACCTGTATATAGGCAATAGTTACATGTTATGCTCTGACGTCACATTCTGTTTCAGATCACGCTACTTTTTCAAAATATTAAACAAATTTCAATAATTAATTCTAAAATATCTAGTGTATCGTGATATTTTCAACTTTGATACTCTTTAAAGAACAATATCTTTTAAAATTTAGTACTTAGAAGTCATATAAAAACTCTTGCAACAGCCCTATTGTATAAGTCTGTAGAACTTGAATACAATAAAGAATTATTTTTATTATAATATTTACACTAATTTCTTCAATAATATTTACTCTCTGTAAAATTAAATATGGATTATCACCATCTACATAGCAAAATCAATATCCCAAAAATATAACAATGTATTACTGGAGATGGTGGCTTTTCAGATTTCTGTTCCTTTTTCTTGTTATTTCTTTTAAAATCTTTGTTGTTACTCCGCATTTGCAAGCAATATACATAAAATACAAGAGAACCTGTCAGATTTGGCAGCAATATACTTTTAGAATGAAATTTTGTTTCAAATACTAGAAACTTCCAAACAAAATAAAAACGATTTGCTACAAAGAGAACAAAAACATGAATAAATATACTGCTTTAGAAATAAAATTAAAATGGAAATTGTGAACAGGTATTTTTCAACCCTACGTCGCTTTTTTATGTGAATATGTTGATAAACTGAAGCTGTTAGTATATACGATTCGTTTTATTGTATACAGAATGTCATGGAAATAGGGGGACATGACTTAACCATAGATTTCTGTTCCTGGGTCCAAAATAAGACGATTTAACTGAACTTAACTGTATCCGTCAGTGCACCGTTTAGCCAGTATTCTGCTTCTCCTTCTAAAAGAAAATAATATTGCTTATAATACCGATACGCTTTGTTCGATTTGAATGAAATTTGGTATGGATATAATTCATCTTTTAAGATGGTATTTGTTATTGTTAGTGAACCACTAGTGTATGATGTAGAAATAAATATGAAAATAATAATTTTTCTTTTGCATTTTTCTCGTTTTTTTTTTTCATTATGTAAGAGTATAAACATTTTATATCGTTGTATGAAAAATACTGAATCGAATAGGCGAATAAAAAAAGTAGGTTCTCATTTAAAATTAGAAAGTTGAATTTTGTATTTTAAGAACCACTGGTTGAATTTTTTTTTGTAATGCTCATTTTAATAGTCTTATAATATAGAAATTGTTTGCTAATTTAACCGACTTCGTATCTCTTACGGTTCTCGAGATAGCAATAGTGAAACACTTAAATTGAACACCCTGTATATATATATATATATATATATATATATATATATATATATATATATATATATATATATATATATATAATATTTAAAAAATCGATTCGCATTTCGAATAATTTTATTATAATGAAAATATTAATGAATTCTTCAAATATTAACCATCTATTTTATAGAAATGATACATATAAAGGAGGCACGTTTTCGACCGTCGCTATTGCGATCTTAGTTATTATAAGAGATGAAGTCGGTAAAATTAGGTCAAAGTTGCCCCGTTAGTGTACTAGTTGTATTTAACCCGAAAAATGCAAGTTACCAGATAAATACAAAAATTCAGATACATGCATAGAATAATTCCGAGAGAGATGGCTTACCGGGTGAGATGACTCTTTTACCAAAATCCAAATAATAGTAGAACGAAACGATGTGTTCTATTCTTTGGATTTTTGCAGAGGAGTCATCGCTCCCGGTAAGCCATCCTCTCGGATTTTTTTATTTTTGCATGTAACTCCCAAATATTACATAATATGGAATTTTGGTTTGCTCTTCATTAGGAAACTTTTTCATACATTTTCGAACGATGATGACCATGCTTATGATTTATTGCATATAGAAACAAAATCGATCCTTACGAATTTATGAGGGCTAACTATCGCCAAAATTTGTTTATAATATGTATATGTATCTATATTTATTGCCAGTTTAAAGTTAACACTTAGAATTCTTAGTTTTACTTTTTAATGCAAATACTCCGCACCTTGTTGCATGAAAGAAAAAATCTGATGTGGCCAACACATTACCTTCCGTCAGTTCTATGTATTTTGTACAAATTTCATACAGAAAGTTCCTTGCTAAAGATTATATTTCTTGTACTTTACCTTCCGGCAGTTGCATGTATTTTATGCAAATTCCATACAGCAAATTTATAGCAAAAGATCCTATATATCCAGTAAAATAGTAGCTGTTTCCATAGCTATGGCTACTTTATGAAATTTAATTTCTTTATAATTTTTTAACTCTATATCCATTTAATATTAAGTATAAAATGCAGTCAAATCGCATAAAGAATAAAATATTCTTTATTATTTATAATAACATTAAATGTGAAAAAATGATATTTAACATGGTTTTTCCAAGAAAAACTGTTAAAATCTTCAAATATGCGTACTTTCGGTTGTCCAATTCTAACCAAAATCTAATCAGCTCTTCACATGAATGTAACGAAGAGAAATGCGAAAGAATTATAATTTTTGGAATTGTAGTATGGAAGTTATCGTAGACGAAAATTCTTTTACACACACACACACACACACACACACACACACACACACACACACACACACACACACACACATACACACACACACACACACACACACACACACACATACACAAACACGCACACGCACATGCACACGCACGCACGCACGCACAAACACACGCACATACAGACATCATCGTAAAAATAGTAAAATCGTATTCTAGGAACCTTAAAACGTGCTTATTAATTAAAAACTCACCACCGAATTTTTTGACCAAAGACAATACCTTCCTTACCTAAAGGTGACGGAAGGTAAAAAGATAAATACACGAAAACAAGGCGATAATAAAAAATTTAAAGTAACGCTGTGTTGGGGCGTTTCAAAGTGTAAAACTGAGTTTGGGCATTTAAAATTTTAAGAGTATCTATTAGATATATATTTGAATAATTACACGTAATTTTCCTGATAAATCTATAACCATTTTTTAATTTTTTTAAATTCTGCCACGCTTACCTCGCTTACCGCCTAGCGCCGGCCCTGATAGTAAACTTTCGTGTTTGTGCGTAAGCTATGATATTTCTAACGATTTCAGAAAAAAATTAAATGTAATTGACTGCGTCGTGTAATTTTTAAAATATATTTCATCTAGCAGTCTATCAAAATGTCATTCTATTAATTTTTAATTACAGAAACAATTGTTTATGAGTTTTCAATCTTCTAGAGTTGTTTAGGAGTGAGCTAACATTATTTAATCGTCTTTCTCTAAATGCCTTAGTAAGACAAAGATGAAGCTATTAGACATACGTATCGAAGATAGAATGTTGAGAACCATAAGGAAGACAGAGATAAATATACAATAACTTGTTATTTTGTGGTTCAGAAATCAATGAGGGTCAAGTGAGAAAAATCGGTGTACCTATATATTATGTATTTTAAGGTGTCAGTTTTGATTTGTATGAATACTTTGGAAATCACATGATTTCACCTGACAGAATCACGTCATCAATTCCCTCCACCCGCTGGCGATTTGAGCCTTATGATCGATGACTTGGGGATCAAGTCGTGGAACAGATTTTATTTCTCTTTCAATTTTGTTACCATAGAAATTGACTTTTACTCTCAGTTGTAGTAAAAACCAATCAATCATGTATCCATTTTCATAATAGTCGAGTTATTTCAATTAATCTCATCCTTATCTATAAGTGTTCAATAATAAAATTAATTACTTATATTAATACTTAAGAGTATCTACAAAAACGTATCTGGTGCTTTCGTCTATTTTTTGTTTCAACAACAAAATGCCAACTCCTTTTCTTTATAAGAATCAGAGCACAAAATAATAATTGTATAAATCAATCAACAGCAATATAGGTTGTGTGCTTCTAAAAAATGTGAATACAAGGTAATCAATAAACAATATTCCTTTGTAAGACTCATAAATTATAATTTCTAATTAATAAATCAGATTCACCAACAAACAGCATTTACCATTAAGTCTTTTTGTATCATTTCTCGATATGGCTTATTAAACACATACACGGAACAATTTTAAAATTGGATTCCGAAAATCTTATAACTTTTTTATTTACAAAAATAATTTGACAGATATTAGTCCTAGAAAATACTTTCAAAATTATAAAAAAAGAACACAATTTACTTCTCAATTTTACATTTATTTTCGTTTACTGAATCTTGTAAAACATAATCATGTATCCCTAAAAATATTGTAACAAACGAGTCGCTACTTGTTTAATTTAGGGATATTAATATATACACTGGTATGTTGTGCATGTACCTGTAAGGCAAGTAACTGGAAGGCAGCCATTTGCAGAAAAGGCAAAATACGCGCCAAATTTAATATTACATACATATAGACACAAATTAATAAGCACGTTTTAGGGTCCCTAGAATACGATTTTACTATTTTTACGATGATGTCTGTATGTATGGATGGTTGTATGTATGTATGTATGTATGTGTGTGTGACGATTCTTTCGGATCGCATAGCTCCAATACCACCTTTCTAAAAATTATATTTTTTTCGTATTTTCTTCTTTACATCCAAATGAAGAGCTGATTAGATTTTGGTTATAATTGGTCAACCGGAAGTACCCTCATTTGAAGATTTTAACAGTTTTTCTCGAAAAAACGATGTTAAATATCATTTATTCACATTTAATGTTATTATAAATATTAAAGTATATTTTATTCTCTATACGATTTGAATACATTTTATACTTCGTATTAAATGGATATAGAGTTAATAAATAAAAATAAAAATAAAGAAATTAAATATTATATATATATATATATATATATATATATATATATATATATATATATATATATATATATATATATATATATTAGCTTGTTATGCTATAACTCTGGAAACAGCTGCTCTATTAAGAAAATTCTGATTGAAAGGTGCCAGTGTCAAGTACAGTTGACAGTATATTAGTGTTATAATTCTACTGGAAATATATTATTTTTTGTTAGAAACTTTCTGTATGGAATTTGTATAAAATACATATAACTGCCTTAAGGTAATGTACAAGAAATATAATCTTTTGCAAGGAACTTTCTGTATGAAATTTGTATAAAATGCATAGAACTGACGGAAGGTAATATGCTGGCCACATCATATTTTTTCATATTATGTTATTATAAATATTAAATAATATTTTATTCTCTAAACGATTTGATTACATTTTATGCTTTATATTCAATAGATATAGAGTTAAAAAATTATAAAGAAATTAAATTTCATAAAACAGCCAGCTTTGCTATAAACATGGAAACATCTACTATATTAAGAAAATTCTGATTGACAGATGTCAGTGTCAAGAGCAATTGACATAGTATGTTTGTGTTATAATTTTACTAGAAATATAGAAACTTTCTGTATGGAATTTGTACAAAATACATAGAACTGACTTAAGGTAATGTAATGGAAATATGTAGTCTTTTTCAAGAAACTTTCTTTGTGGAATTTGTACAAAGTACATAGAATTAACGGAAGGTGATGTGCTAGCCACATCAGATTTTTTTATATTTACTGCGTATATTTTAAAAATTATAGTCATTATTGTAATAATATAATATACATTTATTACATATATAGGAAATTCACAATAAAATAGGACGATTAATTTAAAAATATTTGCTTATTAAATAGATGCCTTTTGCATATGTGGTGGAAAATTTGGAAATACAGAAGATTCTGAGTCTAGTTTTAATCTTCTTATATGTTTTCTTTTAGTGGCATCTATCCACAATCGTAATATACCACTATTATTTAAAGGAAATCTGTAAAATATTTAAAATAAGAGTATGAATAAATATGTACTCGTATACATATATATGAACAATAATACTTACTTGAAAAATTGTCGAGGGTTATCCTTGCTATGTCTATTTTTGTACCCAAAAGCACTATTAGAAGACTGCAGATTGCCTTTTATTATGGTAATATCTCACTTAAAGTATTTATTCACTAATAACACAACACAAACACCACCATATTAAAACAAAAACTCCATATGAAAATGGCGCCGTACCCCCACCACTTGCCTCATTTGTTAGACGTATGTCAGCTATCCAGTGTTTTATTAGAACATCCTTGGTTAAATTACTTCCGATCGCCTGAGACTTTTGTGTTCGTTGTTGTTATGGGGTCGAATATTCTAGAACTCTCTAGAAGGTAATGGGCAGCTATATAAAAGCGACGGAGCTCTGTCCGTTAGTTACATACATAGTACGAGACTACTATAAAATAATTAGCGTGAAAATAAATAGTCGCGTTAATTGTTTAAATAAATAAATAATCTTAGCGTTAAATAATTAATTATATTCTTTAAATTAGCATTTAACATTTGTTTAACCATAGTAATAGTCATTTTTAATATTTTTTAAAATCTATTTATCGTTTAATATACATCTATTTTAATTAGTAATAATTCTTTGATTTTTACACTTCACGCAAATAAATAAAAACGTTACACTAAGTTCTAATCAAGATTTTCCAAAATTAAAACACCAACCTATATATCACATGTGCATTGAAAAAAATTGCTTCCAAAAAATTGCATCCAAAAAATTGCAAAACTCATATGTAAATTTAGCTGTTTGTTCGGTCCACTTTCCACTGCTGAACGAGTATAATGAACACGAAATCAACGGTAGCCGGTGCCGAGAATGGCTGGAAATAATTAAACTCATTATTGATAAATCTAGAATTGGATCTTTCTCTCGTAAACGATTCAATTAATGCTTCAGCCATTCTGACAATCACAATTTTGCAACGGTGTTGATTTGGGATTGCATTTCTTGTTATATATGGACATACAGGGTGCACACTGAAAACCGTGACGTAGGCGTTTATCATAAGAAAACATTTTTTTTTTCAAATATCATCTGTCGCTTAAAACTATAGTGGGAGTTTTTCATATGGCTAGAAAGATTATTTATTTTGGCATTGAAGAGTATCTTGTTTTTTTGCAATGATCCAAAGTGGCAGTATACCAGGGTGGCGCTAAAAATCCGTTACATATGCGTTTAACATCGTAAAACAGTTTTTCCTTGCGCGTTGCTCCCCAAATTATTTTTGAAAAAATTCTTCAAATAAAAGTTGTAGAGCATAAAATTCTACTTATAAATTAGTAAACAAAATTAATTTCGTATGTTTAGTAACTGTAGAAAGTAAATATGAAAATTTGGAAAATTTTAGTTTAATAGCGCTATGCGTCGAATTAAAACAAAAAGACAAACAACATGTTTTAGCTAAGTATTGAAACTTTTTCAGTTATTTGAAAAAAATGACCAATAATATTAAAAATATGGTGCTGGAGTTTAAGTAATGGTTATTTAAAATTTATTATAATGTTTTAACTTTATATTTAGAAGCAATTATTATAAATTATTATTATTATTATTATTATTATTTTAAATGGCATTAAAATGACCCCTGTGGTGCACTCTCCACGCCAGCAAAGAGGGCTCGTGAGATAACGCCTGGTAAACGCCAGCACGGCACAAATATGTCATCATCATTACCGATATCTGCGTACAAAGCAGAATTTATTATTATAAGGAGACATGAGTGATATGTACAATTTGATGTTTTTGTCAAGTTCTGCAGTCAGTACTTCGGATTTTCTAACAACACACAGTTATACGGAATTTGTTGTCGTTTCTTTTATTTCACGATAATCACAACTCCGCTCGTGCCACACTGTGAACTGAAGTAAGGTGAAGCAAATGATAAAAAGAACGCGACTAATGATAGAAAAACTGATTCCTGTTAACAGAACAGTTATATGTACATTTTTTTTTAAGAAATGTCATCAGTCCCTCGTACGGTACAAACCACGTAATACGTTTTTAGCGCCAAAATAAATTACAAGAAAACTCATGTTAGAAAAATTAATTTTGATTTTTTTACATTATTGGGTTATTGATTAACATGATCCACAATGATATAACATTTTTACCTCCCGCTACCCTTAGTAAGGGAGGTATAGGGATCGTGCTAAAAATCGCATATCGAAATTTTGGTAAATGACCATGTTTTAAGGTCCCTAGAATCCAATTTTAACATTTTCACGATGATGTCTGTGTGTATTTGTGTGTGTATGTACGTGTACCCAGCGCCTGCGCTTTAAACAAACAAAACGCAGTTATTCAAATTTATGTAACTGACTGATAAATGTCATTTCAAAATAATATTAGTAATGTTTTTAAAAGAAAAAAGTAAATAAGACAATAGAAAAGGAATTCGATACAGTTTCCAGCATAAGTAAATATGTAGGTATGTATTTATATTAATAAAAATTAACGATTCACAAAAATGTTTAAGCTAATCCTCATTTTTGGATTAGTGATTTCTATTCTATCCCGGTATTTACATTTAATCTTCATTTTATTATAGCTCCGGGGGATCAATAGTAGATCAAAGCCTCATGTCATGAGTACCCTCGGAGCTTTGGGTTCAAATCCCACTAAGGCAAGGATGTGTGTGAATGTAAACCCATACTCTCTAATTGAGATTTAATCCTGTTGAGGGGTTAAAAAAAATATAGTTACTTGGATAAGACAATATTTTAAGAAATAAACTGTCAAAATTTGAGTAAAATTTGCTAATCCAAAAATAAGGATTAACTTAATCTTTTTTGTGACACGGGTTGCAAATGGCGGGAGGTATTGTGTTGGCCACACCAGATTTTTTACCTTAAATTTTACTACATTAGAATACCTTATTGGGAGCTGTTTTTCAGAGGACATTTGAACATCAACGCAGTCACCGTATATATTTGACACACTACAGTTCGCAAAATTTGCGTCAGAAATATAAATGAGTAACGTATATTTTCCATACTGGCCGTAGAAAAGCATAATTAATTATAAATTCTGTTTTTTTATGCTCTCGAAAATATTCCAGCGTCCAGTTTTATTTAAAACATGTCCATCTCATTTGAATTCAGAATTTTTGTTATAATAGGAACGCAAAAGAGCATCTCGTATCCCTGACAACAAAAAAAAACACAGACATCTCGTTACCCTGTGCAGTGTGCATCAGATAACCCGATTTGGCGTACGGGAAATTCATCAATATAACCCCAGTCTAGTGTGAGTTATGGAAGGACTGCCTCTACGTCAAATCTGCAATCCCATTCAAAATATTATTAAAAAGAAGATAGCTCTGTGGAGAGGAAAAAAGATAGCTTAATTGATTGTACAGCAAGAGCGAAAGAGATAGCGTAATTGATTGTGGCGGCGAACGTGGCCGAGTTTTTATTTTACAAATGTTCTGTCCTCCAGCATATTTTGTTACGCTCTGATTTGCACTATACATGGTTTACAAGCACTTCGTAACTATATGCAAAATGTCAATTTGCTTTATTTTGCAAATTATGAATATACGAAAGACTGTTGTATACGCTTTACAAAAATATCTTTATGTTTTGATATTAATGGGTCTACAAATTAAAAATATGTATTTTAACTTGCACTTAAATTTAAATAATGTTCTTCTTCTTCATTATATCCCTGGTACCAGTAATCGGATGTGGTTCTTTTCTCAAAGTTAATTTTTAATCCATTCCTTCCATTTCTTTCTGCCTTTTGCCATCTTTTTCGTTTCTTCCAGTCTTTTACTTCTTTCATTTCTTTTTCTGTCCCATTTTGATTTCCTGCAATTTTCCTTAAGTATTTCATTTTCATTGCCTTTATTTTTGTGATAAGACGAGGGTAAGAGCAATAACAAATAAATAACTTTTAAATTTTTTTTCTAAATTATATTTCAGGAATAAGAATAAAAATCTGATGTGGCCAGCACATTACCTTCCGTCAGTTCTATGTATTTTGTATAAATGTCATACAGACAGTTCCTTGCAAAAGATTCTATTTCTTGTACATAACCTTGAGGCAGTTGTATGTATTTTATACAAATTCCATACAGAAAGCGAAAGATCCTATATTTCCAGTAAAATTGTAACATTATACTACGAATATGCCAATTGCACTTGGCACTGACATCTTTCAATCAGAATTTTCTTAATATAGTAGCTGTTTCTAGCATAGCTGGCTAATTTATGAAATTTAATTTCTTTATAATTTTTTAACTCTATATCCATTTAATATGAAGTATAAAATGCATTACAATCGTATACAAAATAAAATATTCTTTAATATTTATAATAACATTAAATGTGAAAAATTGATATTTAACATCGTTTTTTCAAGAAAAACTGTTAAAATCTTCAAATGAGGGTACTTCCGGTTGACCAATTCTAACCAAAATCTAATCAGCTCTTCACATGGATGTAACGAAGAGAAATATGAAAGAATTATAATTTTTGGAAGTGTAGTATTAGAGTTATCGCATTAGAAAATTTTGACACACACACACGCACGCACGCACGCACGCACGCACGCACGCACGCACGCACGCACGCACGCTCGCACGCACGCACGCACGCACGCACGCACACACACACACACACGCACGCACGCACGCACGCACGCACGAACACACACGCACACACACACACACACACACACACACACACACACACACACACACAGAGAGACAGAGAGAGAGAGAGACACGCGCACGCGCGCGCACACACATGCAGACATCATCGTAAAAATAATAAAATCGTATTGTAGGGACCCTAAAACGTGCTTATTCATCAAAAACTCACCACCGAATTTTTTGACCAAAGACAATACCTTCCTTACCTAAAGGTGACGGAAGGTAATAATATTTCAACTTATCTTTGTTAGTCAAAATTCTATTTAGAAATAGTTATTTTTCCCACTGCGGTATGTTGAATCTAGGTGTTAGAAGTCTTTTACAGTTATGTGTTGCCAATTAAATATTTAAGTTATTACAAGCTTACGTGCAGGGTTGATAGTTTGTTATGGATGACTTCCCCCGTACTCTGCATTCTCTCGAGATATCTGCTCATCAAAGATAACGCTTTGTTTTTGAGATAGTTTGCATTAGTTTGTCACGTCAAGAAGACGTCTGTACTCATAAAGTTAACATATAAGAGTTTGAGATTTGACTCGGGTATTTTTTTTTTTTTTGTAAATAAATAAATATATCACGGCTTATTACCCATTGATGGGTGTGCCAATCTGTTTTTACACAGATATCGATAATAATGAAATATTTGCACCGTGCGAGCGCTTACCAGGCGTCACCTCACGGGCACTCATTGCTGGCGTGGAGAGTGCACTACAGGGGTTAATTTTGTGCCATTTAAAATTGGAAATATCTGGCGTCGGTTGGGATCGAACCCGGTTCCCCCGATTCGCGACTTGCTTCGATAACTGGGATCACTAGCCCACGGGTACAGGTTTTGCCTCCCGTCCTACCGTAGGTAAGGGAGGTAATCTTATCGGTCCAAAAATTCGATGGTGAGTTTTCAGTGAATAAGCACGTTTTCACTATTTTTACGATGATGTCTGTGTGTGTGTGCGTGTGTGTGCGTGTGTGTGCGTGTATGTGTGTGTGTATGTATGTGTGTGTGTGTGTGTGTGTGTGTGTGTATGTGTAAGTGTCTGTATGTGTATGTATATGTATATGTGTATGTGTATGTGTATGTGTATGTGTATGTGTATGTGTATGTGTATGTGTATGTGTATGTGTATGTGTATGTGTGTGTGTGTGTGTGTGTGTGTGTGTGTGTGTGTGTGTGTGGGTGTGGGTGTATGTATGTGTGTATGTATATGTGTGTATGTATATGTGTGTGTGTATGTATGTGTGGGTGTGTATGTGTGGGTGTGTGTGTGTAACGATTTTTTCGTCCACGATAACTCTTATCACAAACTTCCAAATATTTTTATTTTCCGTATTTAAGCTTTTTGAAGTCATATAAAGAGTCGATTAGATTTTGGGTAAAATTGGATGACCGGAAGTGATACTTTACATGAAGCCCATAACAGTTTTTAATGAAGAACTATATTAAAATATAATCCAAAACTTTTCAATTTTAGTATTTACAACTTTTATATAAAGGAGAATAGCATATTAGATTTTGGCTGAAATTAATAAACCAGAAGTGATACTTTATTTGAAGCTCTGAACAGATTTTCGTGAAAAATAAATTGATACATCCAAAACTTTTCAAATTTGGTATTTAAGACTTTTATATTAATGAGAACGACATAGTAGGGGAGACCGGTGTCAATTGAAACAGGTGTCAAATGTAACAAGAGTAGGTAGCAGGGCCATCTTTTCGAAGTAGATTAAAATGCGCTTGCAGAGTGAAGCAGAAAGAGTCATAGCTCTTTGGTATTTAGTGTAAGTGCATACGCGCAAATACGGCGTCCGTTTCTGACGAATGCCTGTAAATCGACAAAAAAGTAAATACAGGGAGTGACACACATTGTTTCTAAAACACTATAAGTACTCTGCTCGGAAATATTTCAAGTTAAGGATCAGTTTGTAAGTTATATCTGCTTTTATTTTTCATTAAAAAACATTTCGAATTATTATCTAATAAATACAAAAAAGCAAATAATATCTTTATAAGTTAAGCGGTGTCAGTTGCAACACATGCCACGGTGTCGATTGTAACATGTTTAATAATTAAGAACAGTATTGATCATGATTAAAAATATAAGAAAAACCACTGCTATCGAAAACGTAAAAGAAGAAGAGCAAAAAAACGAAAAATAGTTCCGAAAGTAACAGTCGCAGATTACTCTTCAGATGACACCGATGAGGAAACTCTCTGATATGTATTGGCCCATAAATTTTGAGCACAGGAGATTGGTTGCAGTGGCGAAAATGTAAAATCTGGACACCGGGCAACTTAAAGTATACGAAGAAAGACCTATTTTATGTTTACCTAAACTGCAATTTCGTTAGCGACTAAAGGCATTGGTCAAAATGGTCCATATCACCAACAGAATATATATTTTGTTTGCATTTAGTTGTCATCTCAGTTTTGTATTTTCTGAGGTAATAAATAAATGTTTATTTTTTCAATAATTTCTTCTTTTATCACTGTTAAAATTTGTTACAATTAACACTGGCCCTGTTACTATTGACACCAGTTAGGTGTCAATTGTAACATTTGTAATGCCTGACAAAAAATCCTTATACTTATTTGTCACATTATCAAAAGTTTAAAATTCAAAATATTATTCACTAAGGTGGGTAGGTTCTTATATAGATAATTTCAAAATTTGGAAATGTAACTCGTGAAAAATAAAAATTTAAATTTTGTAATAATTGACACCGGTCTCCCCTAGATGTTTTCTAAAATTAATAAGCCAGAAGTACTACTTTACAGGAAGCTATAAACAGATTTTCTTGAAAAAATATATTAAAACATGATTCAAAACTTCTCAAATTTGTGCATAAATTGAAACAACATTATATTTTGACTATACCTATATGATAAACCGGAAGTGGTACTTAATTTGGAGCTCATAACAGATTTTCGAGGAAAAACATAATAAAATATAATCCAAAATTTGGTATTACAGACTTTTCTATTTATTGGAACAAATTAGATTTTGTGAACAAACGATCTACCGGAAGTGATACTTGACTTAAAGCTCATTGCTATTTCAAACATGGAATTGACGGGAGGTCATGTGTTGGCCACATCAGATATTTTTTACTGTTTCTTATTTTTACACAATTTTAATGACTATTACCTAAATAAAATGTACAAAATATTGTTTTTCGTACCTCCGTTCATTTTGACTAGTATTACAGAACTCAAAATCGTCCAGAAATGCGCTGTTGCTGACCTAGGCCGGCAAAAGGAGTTGGCATTACTGTTCTGGTGATATGTCAATTTAAGATTATTTTCAACACAAGAATTAGCAAAATGTTTACAAATTTTAGGGCTAAATCTTTAATTGTTGTAACTTAACTAACTAAATTTTGTCATAAAAATAATAATATGCTACCATTGCTGTCATCTCGTATAGATTAATTATAAGTTCCAACTTTAGGACCAATTTATTTCGTTTGTTTTGTAACTACAACTAACTTCACGTGATACAATTGAGTTTCCGCTATCTTTCATTGAAAATATGCGAAAGTATATAAAATATATACGCATTTTAAGCTCAATTTAAGCAATTATATTTAAACTTGCAATGCAAAACCGATAAAAATATATGTTCATTTTTATGTAAAATAGAATAAAGTGTTGAGAAATGTACGAAGAATTTATGGAGATGTCGGCACAAAAAATCTTGTGTATCACACGCCCAGAAACTGTTTTGCGAGATCTCGTATTTGCAGGCCTCGCTTTCAGCTCGGCCTGTCAAAATAAACTCGTTCTCGCAAATGTTCAGCTTCTGGCCTAGTGATACAAATAACTATAGTAGCGTTATTCCCATAAAGTGTCCACATTGTTTTCACGTTTAAAAAACATCCAACTTCGAAAACACCCCAATTAGTGCATTTAGTTTTCAACGTGTAATTTACCCCGCACACTACGATTACCAATTTATAAAGATAGTTACTGGTGTAGAATAGCGCCAAAATTTCTATTATCACATTAGCTAATTGAAGTAAATTGTCCATGAGAGTACGTCACACAAATTCATTAACCCTATTGGCCGTTTGCTGGTAATTACCACATATATAGCCAATAAAAACTGCGTCAAATCAAATCGAGTGCGAGGAGCAACTGTTTACGTTTACTATTTATTTCCAATTTGCAGGCGCTTCGCATTTGTTTCAAACAACGAGTGGAAGAATGGTGGACACAATGGAGGGTTGATAACAACGTATTAACAAAACAAACACCGAATTCCATGTTGTTGGTGCTTTGTTACTTTTGGTATGGGAACATTTTGTTGACAAACAATACAGATCTGCTATCATTTCTTTTTCTAACATCGATTATATCAAATTTTCACTACATCGACGATACATTGGTATATACAGGTGCCCATTTTAAAAGTTCCCGCCTGAAAATTCATGAATAGGCAATCCATGATACATTTCATAAGTGACTTGGTTTAAAAATATTGTTTTGCTCTTATACCTACTGCGATTATTCGATTTAAAGTACTAATATTCACCAAGTGGCTTAGGAAATGTGTTCTGTTTTGCCTATTCTTAAAATTTCAGGCGGGAACATATAAAATGGGCACCCTTAATATATATATACACTGTGAACACTGAAAACCATGACATAGGCGTTTAACATGAGAAAACAGTTTTTTTCAAATATCATCTGTCCCGCAAGACTATAGTGGGAGATTATTTAAATTGGCATCGAAGAGTATCTAAATGCTCCTAAGTGAATGGATTATTATTATTGCAATATTTGCAAAAGTATAATACAATTTGACAGTTATTACTTATAATTCATTAAAAACAGTAATCATGGAAACGTATTCAGTAGCTGAATTGGTTAGATAGGGGCGCCGTAATAATTATTCACAAGTTCAAATCCTGCCCGCCTTATATTCTTACATATTTTTTTATTTATTTTGTAAAATGTATTATTAAGTTATAAAATTAAAATCTAAATTGTTTTGTAAGTCAAGTATTTATAGAATAAATCTACAAGAAATGAAATAAAAAAAATTATTGTACCTAAATTACCTTATGAAATTAAAATTTAAAAAAATAGTGGATTCTATAAAATACTTGATTTACTAAACAATTTATGTTTTAATTTTGTAATTTCTTTAATAATACATTTTACAAAATAAAATAAAAAATAATAAAAATATGAGGCGGGCAGGATGTGAACTCGTAAATAATTATTACAATCGAAATTACAATGCCCCGATCTAACCAATTCAGCTACAGAATACGTCTCCATGATTACTGTTTTTAATAAATTAGAAGTAATAACTGTCAAACTGCATTATACTTTCGCAAATATTTTAATAATAAGCCATTAAATTAGGAGTATTTAGACACTCTTCGATGCCAAATTAAATATTCTACCCAACCATATCAAAAACTCCCAGTATAGTCTTGCGGGACAGATGATATTTGTAAAAAACCGTTTTCCCGTGTTAAACACCTACGGTTTTCAATGTTAACACTGTGTGTATATATATATAAGGTGGTGACTTGGACGACGCAGCATGGATATTTCAGTGGTAAAATCATATTGTGCAGTATTTGCTATACTAATTATTTTAGAGCAAATTGTATTTAGGTTTTTGCTACAGAAAAAAATATTGCATCCGAACATGCTATTGTTTATAATTTTTCAATTTCCGGAACCGTAAAAATAGTCGAAAACAATATTAACATTTTTGCAAAAATCATTGATACCATGGAACAGAAATTTAAACAAAAACGCAAACATCTGTAACAGTAGTTGATGACAACAATGTGATAGTTGATTACAACAATGTAGTTTGACGAGAACGAAATTTAAGATTTTTTTAAGGTTTAAACGTGAAGAATCTATTACAGATGTTTGCGCTTTAGTTCCATGGTATTAGTGATTTTTGTAAAAATGTTATTATTGTATTCGACTTTTTTACGGTTTCGGAAATTGAAAAATTATAAACAATAGCATTTCGGATGCAATATTTTTTTCTATAGCAAAAATCTAAATCTCTAAAATAGTTAGGCGAGCAAATAACTGCATATTATGATTTTAGCATTGAAACCCCTATGCTGCGTCGTCCAGATCACCACCCCGTATATATATATATATATATATATATATATATATATATATATATATATATATATATATATATATATATATATATATATATATATATATATATATATATATTATTGTTTTGATGTTATGTCAATTTTAAAGAAATTGGTAAATAAAATTAATTCCTAAAACTAACAAGTGTATCGCGCAGTTTGTAGATATAAAAGGACCGTAAATCAGTATATTTATTTTTTTTTGTAGAATTTGTATAATCCAATTGAAAGCTTTTCTCTGAAATATATTCTAATTAATAATGATTTAGAAATTTCTGCTAAAATATAAAGCAGAGTATTTGTTAAAATTTTGATGAAAAATTGATACAATTAATTCTGCGTCAAGATTATCAAATAAATCTTTAGTTGTACTAAATTAAATCGAATTCATATTTTAGCCACTAATATCCAGTTGCACCAACAAGGCTTTAATTTTAAGTGGTTAAAAATTAACCACCGAGTTACAGAATACATACATGATGTAACATTTGCAAATTTCCACACGTTTAAAGTTTAAACTTTACCACCTACTCTTTATTCTTCAAAAATGATATATTTAATATATTGATGAAATTTTCTTAGATTCATTCTTGTAATCAACAGACGATAACCAAACAATAAAAATTAAACAATGAGAAAAAATTATCCGTTTGGAAGGATATTCCTTTAACTTTTTAATTTTTAATAATAAATAATAAGGAAAATTCAATATCGGTAGAAAATAAAAATAAAATTATCTCATTGTGATTTCAGAATAGACATTTTTAATTTAAAGAGATACAAGATATGCGCAATGGGGATCTGTCCATAGTAAGAACAACTGAGATCTATGGCGTATGTTTCTAAAAAAATTAGACGTAAAATGTCAGAAAACCCCCCTGAGTATAGTGATAGAAAGAGATAGCCGTTAAGAAGGTCTATTGTATGTAAATCATAAAACATTGTCGAATTCATTCTTGCAATCAATATTCTTGAGCTATAATCAATATATTCTTTGTTGTAATCAACATTTGTAGTTATTATTTCAATATAATAATGCTAGAAAAATAACGAACCGAGTGGTACGATAAGTATTTTACTTATAACTAGAACTTGTAGAGCTCTAATGCAAACAATTTAAAAAATATATTGTTCACTTCTATCGCGTTAATTTGTAAGATGTATAGCAAATTTTTCTTTATGATTAAGGGCATTTTATAAAAATTTACTATGATTTACTTTGCTGCCTTGTAACGGCGCCTTTGTACGGGGCACAATTTGCCCACCCGCACGTAGCGGCCCTGTATATAAAATGTAGATTCTAAGCTAATTTGGCAAGAACAAATCTAATCTAATCTAAATTCATCATCTTGGTAGGTTTTACAATACGTAGGAGACGGCAATGTGTCAAAAAACTTGTTTTTTCTCACACCTTGATGTACACTTAGATTAATCTGGAACAAAAATTCCGGCGTCAAAATTTGCAGGCGGTTGATAATTAATTGAAAATTACAGACCTGGGGCAGCTCGGAAATGTAAAAACGAACGTGAATAAAACACGCAGAGAAGCGGCCGGCCTGTTTATAACTAAATAACGCTTTATTTATGTAATATACATAGGAAGTTTCGACTCCGAGAAATAACGACTGTTTTCTTTTGAAATATTCGTGCGATAAATTAGGGCAATGGCGTCGTTTATGTTGGTCATTTGCGAAGCGTATTGGTAAGAGTGTACAACGGTTCCAATACCAGCGTAATTGCTCCGATCATGTACTGAGAATTTTATTTCCTGTAAAAGCTAACTCTGTATTCAAACGATTTATATCAGAGGAGCTTTAAAAAGATTTTATTTTAAAAAATTATTTATGTTTAGGTCAGAGGATGAATGCACTTGGTGTTTTTTAGATACGATTCTGAATAAAATATTTATTGAGTGCCTCCACAACCACAAGTAATATGATATGGGCTCGTATATAACAGATATATAGTATTCATTACATCGCTATATAATTTGTGTGGACACCTAGGTACCAGAAAACTATTATTTTCTGCATCAAGAAACGCGCATGCAAACAAGACTGTTATTCTAGACCTTTTCGGTAGTTTTTTATGGCATTATTAACTGAACTATTATTCACGAAAGATGACTATTCAAGGTCATTTGTGAGCCGTCTGATATAATATTACTTGCAGATAACTTCAATGGATTTCGTTTGCATAGGCGTGCAACATGAAATATTTATGGAAACATTTTAACTGAAAAAATAAGAATAATTCATTTGAAAATTGTTTCTTTCTAAATAATACATTTCTGAAAGATTTATGTTCTTCCCTTATATTTTTGCAAAATACAAAAACATAGACTTAACTTATAAACCAAGGAATAATAATCTGATTTAAACGTCAACGCCACTGGTTAAATATTAGCACAGAGGGCAGTGTAGTAGATAATTAGGTATCTGTAATTCTACGACATATGTCATTATTATTTATAGTGTGTTAGAAAGTAAAGCCACTATTTACGTATATCTGTCACACCACGTAAATTAAACAGACGTAAGTCAAATAATCTTTCTAATACAAAATGTTGCTAAGCTACTGCTATAAGGTGATGTGTATTCTTTCTTCGAACAAATGACCCTGAATAGTCATCTTTAATGAATAATAGTGTAGCTGAAAAAATCTGATGTGGCCAGCACATTACCTTCCGTCAGTTATATGAGGCATGTACGAAAATTCTACCTGTAAATTGTTACCGGTAAACAGCTGTTTATCAGGTTATAGCTACCGGAATCGATATTTTAAGAACGCAAGTGGTAAACAGAGTAAATCCATAAATTATAAAAAAAATTGAAGCAGGTTAGAAATTTGATGTAGTTCACAAACTGAGCAGTCATCCTTTGAACACATTTCCACTTTTAACGCGTGCGCTTCGCTTTGCATCACTAGTTTTTTTGAGATTCTTCATGAATCCGGTAGATGGATCTGGTAGATATTGTACAATTTTCGAACACGGTAATTTTTTACCACTCGTATTTTCGAACACAGTCTGTAGATGCGCTATCTACCGGTAGAATTTTTGTAAATGCCTATGTATTTTCTATCAAATCCATACAGAAAGTTCCTTGCAAAAGATTCTTAATTTCTTATATGTATATTACCTTCCGACAGTTGTATGTATTTTATACAAATTCCATACAGAAAATTTCTAGTAAAAGATCTTATATTTCCAGGAAAATTATAACACAAACAAACTGTCAATTGCACTTGACACTGACATCTTTCAATCAGAATTTTCTTAATGTAGTAGCTGTTTCTAGCATAGCTAGCTAATTTATGAAATTTAATTTCATTATAATTTTATAACTGTATATCCATTTAATATGAAGTATAAAACGCAGTCAAATCGTATAGAGAATACAATGTTCTTTAATATTTGAAATAACATTAAATGTGAAAAAAATTATATTTAACATTTAGCAATCTTCAAATGAGGGTCCTTCCGGTTGACCAATTATAACCAAAATCTAATCAGCTCTTCATATGGATGCAACGAAGAGGAATACGAAAGAATTATAATTTTTGGAATTGTAGTATTAGAGTTAGCGTAGACACACACACACACACACACACAGACACACACACACACACACACACACACACACACACACACACACACACACACACACACACACACACACACACACACACACACACACACACACACACACACACACACATACATACACACACATACACACACACATATATATATATATATATATATATATATATATATATATATATATATATATATATATATATATATATATATATATCATCGTAAAAATAGTAAAATCGTACTCACAGTAAATAATTACATGTCGGTAATTCTACGACACATGTCATTATTATTTATAGTGTGTTAGAAAGTAATGCCACTATTTACGTATATCTGTCACACCACATAAATTAAATAGACATAGTTCAAATAATCTTTCTCTTTCTAATACAAAATATTGCTAAGCTACTGCTATAAAGTGATGTGTATTCTTTCTTCGAACAAATGATCTTGAATAGTCATCTTTCGTGAATAATAGTATACTTCATTATCAATATCATCTTGACTGAGACCTAGAACTGCCGTAATAGTTTTGCACTGTTGACAAAATTTTAACTCACAAGATACTTATTTCTATATCAGTGGTTGCAAAGAAAACATATAGGTCAAACGTATTTTCCAGTCTGGTACATAAATCAAATGTAAAGAGCAATTTAATGTTCTAATCAAAATATGTGGCTGAAATTACCTCCGCTATTTGAAACTTGGAAACATTTGATACTGCAATATCAAACTTCAGGAGCAGGACATAATTCAGAGGTTTTCGCTTACGGGAGAAAACTTTGATACATCTTAAAATATTGAATTCTTACGGATCTTGTATGATTCATATGTGCTTTTACTGATCACAGTTTTTGTATAACTTACGGAGGTATCTATCAGAATATTTTTATGCAGATATATCAAAGTTTTTTGAGATAAATGTTTACTGTACTTCATGTACATTAAATATATTTCTACTCGTAGTTGGAAAATGTATTTTCAAGATCAAAGTACGACGCAACAGTTTTAAAGTTTTCTCTTTATTTATTAATGTAAATGTACAATTTTGTTTCAGAGTATTTCTGAATATATTAGAGAAAAGAATTTTAATGGAAATGGAAATATGTTTTAATGGAAGAGTAATTTAAAGTAATTGAAGAGATCTTCAAATGAGTAATCATTACTAGATTAATTTAAAACTTAAACCTACAATACAGATCAATGTTTTAACATATTTGTGTATAAGTATATAGTAGCCAGATTGTAAAATCGGTCTTTTTATAAAAGGCCTAGTCATTTTATAAAACGCGGCCAGATTGTCAAACCTTCATTGATTTAAGGCCGTTTTCACCAAAGTAGGGAGAAATATTAGGTTAGCTAACCAAGGAATAAATTTAAACTTAGGAATAAATTAAAACCGATATCTGCATACAAAGCAGGTTGGCACACCCAACAATGGGTAATATACCGTGATATATTTATTTATTTTTTAATAAATTAAATGCACATTTCACTAACCAAATTTTGAACTAGGTTAAATAATCGGCTGTGATAAAAAATATTTTTAGGTAGATACTATATAATAAGCTACTTGCGTGGTACTGAAAATCTGATATCTATCACTATATACCATTAGAAGATTACTCCCACTCGAGGAAAAACGATATAAGACGACTAAGTTTAGCTGCATCTACTGATAGCCATAGTCAACCAACTAGTAATCAAGAGGAGCAAAGTGATGATATAAATGAGTAAGTAAGTTTTAATTTTAATTATTTTTATTTACCTACAATTTGTATTTATTTCAGATAAATTTATTGAAGTATTTACTACCAAAGGAGACAAACAAAAATAAAATAAAGAATTTATTGGCCGATACATTTACATTAAGAAATTCGAAAATAAAAACATCTTTTGAGAATATGTACCAGAAATATCCAAGACTGATTGATTATGATGGAGAGATGGTAAATAATTTAAAATATTATTCATTTAATGGACATATTTATTTCTTGTATTTTTTCCATTTCGATATCAATGCAACTTAGTAAATGAAACATGGATTTGAAATATCGCTCATTATATGGATATCACTAGCGATTTATGTCTATATATTAACTTGAAAGCGAAAGTAAAAAGAAATTTATTTATTTATTTAGAAAAAATATGATGTGGCCAATACATTACCTTCCGCCAGTTCTATGTATTTCGTCATTTGTACAAATTTCATACAGAAAGATTATATTTCTTGTACTTTACCTTCCGGTAGTTGCATGTATTTTATGCAAATGCCATACAGAAAATTTATAGCAAAAGATCCTATATTTCCAGTAGAATTATAACACAAACACACTATGTCAATTTCACTTAACACTGACATCTTTCGATCAGAATTTTCTTAATATAGTAGATGTTTTCATAGCTATGGCTACTTTATGAAATTTAATTTCTTTATAATTTTTTAACTCTATATCCATTTAATATTAAGTATAAAATGCAGTCAAATCGTATAGAAAATAAAATATTCTTTAATATTTATAAAAATATTAAATGTGAAAAAATGATATTGAACATAGTTTTTTCAAGAAAAACTGTTAAAATCTTCAAATGATGGTACTTCCGGTTGACCAATTGTAACCAAAATCTAATCAGCTCTTCATATGGATGTAACGAAGAAGAATACGAAAATATTATAATTTTTGAAATTGTAGTATTTGAGTTATCATATAGACGAAAATTTTGTTACACACACACAACTTTTATTCTTAACAGAGTAAATTAATAAACTTTCAGTGTGAAATTGTAATCTTGTACCAAGGTAATTTTTAATCAAATATAACTATAAATTTTGATTTAATTTAAAACGATTAATATCAATTGTAATCTTTCAAATATCTATTTTCAGTCGAAGAGACGAGATGCAATTCTGGTCTTTATAAAATTTAATATTAAATCCATATGGCACATATTTTAATTTTCTGTTTTAAGAGTGTATCGATACATTTTTTTATCTAGTATTATTTATATGAGCATTTGGGGGTATATGAAAATTAAGCCCCTTAAAGAAGGCGTCTGTTCTGAAAAAACTAAATCATTTCAGGAATTGTGTGGCCTTTGTACGGCGCACAATCTGCCCGCCCACACGGAGCGGCCCTGTAAATATAAACGAAAATTTAACTAAAAGATTGTTTAATTTAAAAGATATGCATACCAAACAATTGTAATTCTGCAAAACGTACCCTTCTGTTTTTCTTAGATTCCCTTTTCACACTTAAATTGAGTCTTTACTTATTTATACTCTTTACACCACGTATTGTTATTGTTATTATATATCAACAAAATCAGCTGACATTAACGGAATTTCAGATTAAAAAAATTTAAGTATATCAAAAAAAGTTTCAAATAATACCTCACTTATTTTAAATTCTAAGTCTTTTTCTTCACATAAATGTTTTTGAAAAGTGCCTAATTTAGCCGGAAAATGAAAATTTTGTAAATTTTAATGAAATATGAGACCCCCACTGCAATCTACAGGTAAATATCTATACTACATACTTGGAAATTTTTATAAAATATTAATAATTATTTTTATGCTTCATAACCCATTCAGGCAGATTAAATATATTGTAGTTTAAAATATTTTTTGACAACATAATTTTTTATTGAGTAAAACCAAAAAATCGATTGATTTTACACTGGATTAGCAAAAATCAATACCAGTTGAGGCATCTTTCGGCAATAACATAAACTATGATTTTATAAACAATTTATAAATAATGATTTTTAAGTAATATTTTTTATGAGTTTATTTACATTTAGCCTCAAAAAATAACAAATAATTACTTGTTAATTAATATAAACAATAATTATAATATTAAATGTCAAATGACAGTAACGATAAACAAATATACTTACAATGGGCATTGGGGAAATATACAAACAACACTATTTTTTCAGATTTTATATTTGATACAGCCTTCTGTTTTTCTTAGATTCCCTTTTCGCCCTTAAATTGAGTCTTTACTTATTTATACTCTTTAAACCACGTATTGTTATTGTTATTATATATCAACAAATCAGCTGACTGATTAACGGAATGTAGATCAAAAAATTAAAGAATAACAAAAAAAGTTTCAAATAATACCTCACTTATTTTTAATTCTAAGTATTTTTCTTCAAATAAATGTTTTTGAAAAGTACCTAATTTAGCCGGAAATTGAAAATTTTGTAAATTTTAATGAAATATGGGACCCCCACTGCAATCTACAGACAAAAATCAATACTACATACCTGAATTTTTTTTTAAATATTAATAATTATTTTTATTTTTCATGACACATTCAGATAGATTAAATATATTGTAGTTCAAAGTATTTCTTGGATATTTAATTTTTTTATTGAGTAAAACCAATAAATCGATAGATTTTGCATTGAATGATCAAAAATCAATATAGGTTCTGCCATCTGTACGGTATACCCTGAACTACAATGTTTATAATAAATTATTTAAACAAATGTATTTTAACTAATTGTAAATTGTTAATAACAATTGTTAATAACAATATTTATAACCTCAAATCTCAAATGACAGCTGACGGCAATTGTTAAACAATTGTACCTACAATGACTAGAACAGAAAACAAAACAAATTTTGCAATTTTTATTTGACTTCAAGGTGATATTTGGTAAGAAAACATTTGTTTAAGCAGCAGATATGCAAATAAGTTATATTTCAGGTGCTATAAACCGGTTTTCAAAATGTTATGGATAATAAAATAAATCAGTTTGTGTTTGGAGTACCTACTAAACTTGAAAAGCCAGTTTGTGGAAGTGAACTCGTTATAAAAACAATATTTTATGTATTATAATAATAGAGTATGTATATTTGTAAATAATAATCATTATATGGCATTGTTATTACTAAATATGCATTGTTTATAGAATTGCAAATCAGCTGATTACAAGATTCATCTAAATGCAAACATTACAAATGTTTGAAGTTATCCTGCGAAGAATATTGTTGTATACGGGATAAAATATCGTAGGACTAAACTTCAGGGGTTGTTTGTAAATTCTGGCTACTTAATTCAGTTTTGGAGTACAGCCAAATAAGAATGCAGGCCAGTACAGATATCAAATAAATGAAATAATTCAGCAGTATTAAGACATTTTTCATGTGGTGGGTACTTATGGGGACCGTACGAAACGACCTGCAGGTATCTCAAAAATACTATGCGCTGCAGAAAATTTTGCAAAAGGTTGCCAAATTGTATTCGAAAACTACTAAGCATAACTGAAGTCAAAACTCAAAGAGATGACATGAAAGAACGAAGTATTGGGAAGAATTTCTTGAACATAGCCTAGAAGACAATAATTTTATTGTTAATTTAGTATTTTTGTGCTAGAATTTAGTATCATTGTACACTGAATCTGCTGATGTATAATTGATTTACTTTTGATAAAAAATTTGTATTGAAAATTGTAACCAAGAAAAAATATAAGTATGTCAAATGAAATATATAAGATTTAACGATATATTATAACTAGTTTATAAATTTGATACTTTTGGGGAAATATACAAACAACACTATTTTTTTAGACTTTATTATTTGATACAGTTATATTTTAAAATAAATCATTTCGTATTAATTGTTTTAAAATATGAATTTCTTGCTGTTTGTCGTTAGCATTAATTGCAACCACCGTTGCAAATGATGTCTCCACCTGTTCTCAACAAACATCTGACCTTCATCAAATCCAGTACCGTAGTTAAAAATAATTGTTTTTACGTATTGTTTATATGTAAATCAACAAATATAACACAATAGTTTATAAAAAGTATAAAATAAATGATTGAACTTTATTTTCAGAGAAGATATACTCGAGAATTGGTTAGCAAAAAAATTCCTGAATACGTCTTGTGTTATATTAATAAATTATTTGTGGTATGTGAAATATGAGAAGCGCCGGCGCCTAAATACCAAAATAAAAACAATGGAATTTCTTTAAATTTTGACAATGTATTATGATTTTTATATTAATTATTGTTATTATATGTATTCTAGGAGGTTAATAAATAAAATATTACACATATTATCAAATTTTTATATTAATAAACACTATATTTGGTTATATCCATTACAAAAGTGTATAAAAAAAGAACTTTTTAATTGTTTATGAATATTATAAACATTAATCGTTAACAATAACTTATTGTAAATATTGTACTTATAATGTAGTATGCAGAAATAAACATAATACGAAATAAATAAAAAAATATTATACCTATATCACAATGACACGACACCTACAGTTTTCTTCCCATTTTCATTAAAAGTTATGTTATATATCAAAAGACTCAGCATGAAATTCTGAGTACAAAAGTATCAAATTTATAAACTATAATTATAATATATCGTTAAATTCTTATACATTTCATTTGACATACTTATATTTTTTCTTCGTTAAAATTTTCAGTACAAACTTTTCATCAAAAGTAAATCAATTAGACATCAGCAGATTCAGTGTACAATGATACTAAATTCTAGCACAAAAATACTAAATTAACAATAAAATTATTGTTTTCTAGGCTATGTTCAAGAAATTCTTCCCAATATTTTGTTATTTCACGTCATCTCTTTGAGTTCTGACTTCTGTTATGCTTCGTAGAGTCTTCGAATACAATTTGTCAACCTTTTGTAAAATTTTCTGCATCGAATAGTACTTTTGAGATACCTGCAGGTCGTTTTGTACGGTCCCCAAGTACCTACAACATGAAAAATGTCTTAATAATGCTGAATTATTTCATTTATTTGATATCTGTACTAGCCTGCATTCTTATTTGCCTGTAATCCAAAACTGAATTAAGGAGCCAGAACATACAAACAACCCCTGAAGTTTAGTCCTACGATATTTTATCCCTTAAACAACAATATTCTTCGCAGGATAACTCCAAACATTTGTAATGTTTGCATTTAGATGAATCTTGTAATCAGCTGATTTGCAATTCTATAAACAATGCATATTTAGTAATATCAATGACATATAATGATTATTATTTACAAATATACATACCCTATTATTATAATACATAATATATTGTTTTTATAACGAGTTCACTTCCACAAACCGGTTTTTCAAGTTTAGTAGGTACTCCAAACACAAACTGATTTATTTTATCATCCATAACATTCTGAAACCGGTTTATAGCACCTGAAATATAACTTATTTGCATATCAGTTGTTTAAACAAATGTTTTGTTACCAAATACCACCTTGAAGTCAAATAAAAATTGCCTAAATTTGGTTTGTTTTCTGTTCTAATCATTGTAGGTACAATTATTTAACATTTGCCGTCAGCTGTCATTTGAGATTTGAGGTTATAAATATTGTTATTAACAATTTACAATACATTAGTTGTTATTAATTTTTATAGCATAAAATTGAAAAACATATTTAAAAAATAATTTTATAAGTTAAAATACATTTGTTTAAATAATTTATTATAAACATATTAGTTCAGGATATTCCATACAGATGCCAGAACATGTATTGATTTTTGATCATCCAGTGCAAATCTATCGATTTATTGGTTTTACTCAATAAAAAAATTAAATATCCAAAAAATACTTTAAACTACAATATATTTAATCTATCTGAATGTGTTATGAAACATAAAAATAATTATTAATATTTTATAAAAATTTCCAGGTATGTAGTATTGATTTTTGTCTGTAGATTGCAGTGAGGGTCTCATATTTTATTAAAATTTGCAAAATTTTCATTTTCCGGCTAAACTAGAGACTTTTCAAAAATATTTATAATAAGAAAAAGACTCAAAATTTAAAAATATTGGGGCTTTATGGGAAACTTTCTTTGAAATTCTGTAATTTTTTGTTAAAATGTTGGTGGTGTTCATGTTTAAGTGTAGAATTTACAACTTTACATTTAGAATATACAATACGGTGATATTTTAAATGTAAATTCTAAATCATAAATTTCCTAAATTCATCATGAACCTGTAAAAGCAGATATGTACAATTTATATTTGTAATTGTAAATTCGTAAATCTAAATTTGTAAATTAAATCCATCATAAACCAGCTATTAGAATATAAAATATGGTGATATTTTAAATGTAAATTCTAAATCATAAATTTCTTAAATTCATCATGAATCAGTAAAGGTAGATATGTATAATTAATATTTGTAAATGTAAATTCGTAAATCTAAATATCAGTGGCGTAACTACCAGTGTGCAAGGTGTGCCAGGCACACGGGCCCCGCGTCATTAGGGGCCCCGCAATAATTGAGATGTTTCAAAAAATTAAATATGTATTTCTGAACTTTAAAATTAATATATGCCACAGCTAGTACTGAATAATAATTTATTTATTTATTTTTTAAATAAAACATTCATTCCGCTTTATTATTAGTTCAATAAAAGAGGCGCTGCGTGCTGGATGTCATACTCTAGTAGCACTATATGTCATTACTCGTACGTCGCACCATGACCAACTTCATAGAATTGCACTCTGCCGTTTAAAATCGTTGTTTGTTGTTTTCCATATAAAATTTTGTCAAATAATAAACGTAGTGTAATTCAGTGCTTCTTTTATAATTTCGAGCGGAACAGTATACAATATACTAGATAGACAGATATACGATCAGGTATATAACAGCATATTTACTATTTACTTCAAAATTTGTAGATTTTGATTTTGAATATTTTTTTAGAATTTGTAATCATGGCTGAACGACATTATGCAAGTGGTGCAACAAAACGAAAATTAAAAAAACAGAAAGAAGAACAAATAAAAAAACATCCGAAAATATTGGAATATTTTAGTAAAGCGTCTACATCTAATAGTAAGAGTACTGATAACGAATATTCTGCATTCGAATTTGAAACAAAAAATATGGATATAGAAAAAACAGAAGAGAAGCGTACAGTTGAAGTTGAAAATAATGAAGATACTAACAAATGTGAAGAATATGACTTAAACCCGAAAGATAAAGCAAATTTTCTATTGCCACCTAATTCGGATGATAAACAAATAATAATCGCATGTGGTTCGCATCAGCCAAAAGGACCTTTTCCTCGAAATAACAAGGGTAGAAATTTTTCAGCATCGTATTATACAACTGTATCTAAAGCTGGAATACATATTCAAAGAGATTGGTTGTGCTATTCGGCTATAAAAGACTATGTGTACTGTCAACCATGTTGGCTATTTTCAACGAGGCAAGATAACTCTTGGGTTACTGGGTTAAATGATTGGCGACATCTGTCTTATTTAATTGATCGCCATGAATCTGCAGATGATCATCTTAAAAGCTGCGTTATTTACAGACAATGGTATTTAAAAAAAAACCATATCAGACGAAATAGATGGGCAAATAAAAATTGCGGCGTCATTTTGGAGAAATGTACTTCATCGCATAATAAACATCACGTTAACTTTAGCTATGGCTAATTTACCATTTAGAGGACATGATGAAACAAAAATGAGTAATAATAGAGGAAATTTTCTATCAATTGTAGATTTGTTAGCCAAATATGATAATACGTTACATGATTTAATTAATTTACCAGATCGAACTGTTAAATACCTTAGTCCAAAAGTTCAAAATGAAGTAATTTTATTACTATCAAATACTTTAGAAAATGATATAGTAAAAGAAATTAAAGCAGCTCCATTTTATTCTTTGATACTTGACACTACTTAAGATCAGTGTTGTGACTGATCTAGATCATTTGATCTAAATAACTGATCTAGTTCATTTAGTATGGTTTTTGATCTGATCTAGATCCTTTTATGTATTTAAATCTTGATCTGGATTTAGATCTAAAAACTAGGATCCATTAAACAAAGATCAAATATACAAGAAAATCCAAGAAGAAATGAAATACTTGTAGGTTGTAATTTATTTTTTGTGCAACCGGACGCGAAATAAGCATTTCGCAGCCGCAATACAGGCCGCGAAATTAAATTTCGCAACCGTTGTTATGGTAACGGCCGCGAAATTCATTTCGCGGACGTTGTCATAGTAGCGGCCGCGAAATTAGGTAAATAATCACTTTGACACTTGAAAATTGCATGGTTTTGTTTATCAAATGTTAATCCCATAGCCACCGTGAAAGCTAACTTTCTACAGGGTGTTAATAAAAAAACTTTACACACTTTAGCAGGGGATAGTAGAGATGAAAACAAGAAAAAAAATCTAATACACTTAGGTCCAATACTCATTGGTTTTCGAGATATGGAATTTTTAAATTTTTATTCACACCTCTTATGAATGCGATATCGCGTTATCTGCGATAAACGAACAATCGCAGAATACATGTCAATCAACATTTTGTAGCAAGTCTAACGGTGAAATTACTTATTGCATGGCCACCAAGATCTCCTGATCTAACGCCCTTAGATTTTTTTGTTTGGGGGTACTTAAAAGATCTTGTTTACGCCACTGAAGTGAACACAGAAGATGAACTTTGGCAGCGAATTGTAGACGCCTGCCAACAACTAAGGACTCTAGGTGTTTACGATCAAGTGCGTGAGTCTCTTCGACGACGGCTGCAACTTTGTTTACAAGAGCAAGGACGACAGTTTGAACATCTGCGATAACTTTAGAGTGCGCTAAATGCGTTGTTTGTTGTAGTTTTTTTTTGTAAAAGCTCTATCTCGAAAACCAATGAGTATTGGACCTAAGTGTATTAGAATTTTTTTCTTGTTTTCATCTCTACTATCACCTGCTAAAGTGTGTAAAGTTTTTTTATTAACACCCTGTATATACAATGAAACTGTTTAAAATTAGTAAAATTAGTAATTACATATTTTTTACGGTTGCACAAAAAATATTGTGTACACCTTGTCCGCGAAATCCTTTAGCGGCCTCGAGATTTTCTTGCCAATTTTTCTCACGGTACGCTAAAGAGTGATTTCGCGGCCTTGATATACAAATAACTATAATTCACTTACAAAATTCAATGGCTTATTGACTGTCTGCCAATTTAATATGGTCTGTCTTAATCACATTTCAACAATTCTAATGTTTAAAATTATTATTTTGTTTCTGTTTCCACTTTATTAATTAAATTAGGACAAATAAAACTAAGTAGTTATGTATCTATCTAATTTTTCTTCCCATGTCTAAGGCATAAGGCTAGGTATATTCTTTGTAATTAATTTACTTCTTGTATTCCTATTTAATTAATAAGAAATAAAAAACATTTGAAAATCGTTACTGATCTTTTTTATGATCTGAGAAAAACAGATCCAAATTTTTGATCTGATCTGAAGAAAAAGATCCGATTGCAGAAATTGACCTATGATCTGATCTAGAACATATTTATTGTAAAGATCTTGATCTTGGTTTAGATCCTTTATAAATTGATCTATCACAACATTGCTTAAGATATATCGAAAATTGACCAATTAAGTTTCATTGTTAGATATGTAACACTGAAACACAATGACAAAAACAGACTATTTCAACTGAATATCAAGGAATCATTTTTAGGATTCTATGAAGTGAAGAATCAATCTGCGGCTGGTTTGACAGATTTGATAATTAAATTATTAACAGAAAAATATGAATTAACTTTTGAAAAATTGCAGGGGCAAAGTTATGATGGAGCGGCATGTATGAGTGGCGTGTATTCAGGTGTACAAACCAGAATAAAAGCATTGCAACCGAAAGCAAGATTTATTCACTGTGCTGCCCATAATTTGAACTTAGTTTTAAATGACGCTTTTTCCGAAATAACAGACGTAAAAAAATTTTTCACTACCGTTGAATCTCTACTTATTTTTTAGTCGTAGCATAAAAAGATGGGATTTATTAAGTAATGATGATGATGATGACCAACCTGACTCTAAAGTCAGAAAATCTTTAAAAAAATTATGCCCTACAAGATGGTCTTCCAGGCACGACTGTCTCGAAGCTATCAGATTTAATTACAAAAATGTTATGAAAGTATTATCTATTATAATTTTAAAAAGTGCGAAGAAGGATGAACGAGATGAAGCGATATCGCTGAGGAAAAAAATTGAACGTTTTGAATTTATACTACTGTTAGTAGTTTTATTCGAAATATTACAAAAGTCTAACGCAGCATCTAAATTTTTGCAATCTTCGCAAGTTGATTTACATAAAGCTTCTGAACTTTTAGAAAACTTATATCAATTTTTACAGAATTCTCGAAACGACTTCAAGACGTTTTATGACAGAGCAACTGAAATTTGTAAATCTTGGGGTACAGTGGCATATTTCGACGAAAAGAGAAAACCAAAAATTAGACAATTTTTTGATGAAGAAAACTTTAAAATTACTGTTTTCCTACCTGTTATCGACATTGCGTCATCTCAAATTAAAAATAGGTTTAGAAACATGGAAGAGATTTCGAAAAAAATTTCAATTTTACAGCCAAATGTTTTGCTTTCTTCTTCTGACGATCAAATTTACGAACAATGTAAACTATTAACTGAATTCTATGATGATTTCAGTGAAAATCTTGGAAAGCAATTAGTTTCATTAAAATTTTGTTTAAAGAATGTATTATCTAAAATGGAAAACATTACTACTTTTGCTGAATTCGTAATAATAAAAAATTCTGAGTTAGCATCTAGTTTCCCGGAAATATGTACTGCATTTTATTTGTTTTTGACTTTACCTGTAACAGCATCTTCATGTGAAAGGACATTTTCCAAATTAAAAATAATTAAAAATTATCTAAGGAGTACAATAGCGGAAGAACGCTTAAAAGGTTTAGCGTTATTATCTATTGAAAATGAACGGGCTAAAAATTTAGATATTTCTACTATAATTAGTGTCTTTGCAGAACAAAAAGCTCGAAAGAAACAATTTTAGTTCAGCAATTTTTCTTTATCTATGTATAATATAGAATTATTAGTTTTTTTTAAATGTTTGTTTTTGTTATTAGTTGTATAATTAATATTATTTAAAAAACATTCTTTTATATACATTGTTTACATGGTAAATAAATACGAGTGAGTACATAATTAAAAACCCTCTTCTTTTATTTTTTGTATATTTAACTAGTAACCAAATAAATAAAATTTAAATTATTAACTATTTGCTATGTATGATAAATAAGGCCACATAAATAATAATACACTTTAGATACATAGGGCCAAGTGGCGTAGCTTTTGGGAAGGGGGGGGGGTATTTACGGGTTTAAAACCCTCCCCCTCCCGCCGAAATTTTCGGAAAGTTTCAAAAATTAGGTATACTGTTGCAATCCGTCAAATATATTCTCTTTTCCTCGCTCTTTCCTAAAACGTTCTGTGATCTGACAATTTATTTTTGTACACGAAAGGGAAAAAACATGCATTTGTACATCCCTTGAAAAAATGTTACTTTCAATTATAAGGCATTTGACCTTGAACGAAAAAAAAATTTTGCCTGCGGCGCATTTTGGCAGTCCCCCCCCCCCCCCATAGGGCCCCATACAAATTGTTTGCACACGGGCCCCGTTTATCCTAGTTACGCCACTGCTAAATATGTAAATTAAATCCATCATAAACCAGCCATTATATTTAGATTTACAAATTTAGATTTAAAATTTATGGTTTACCTTGTTGGTTTATAGTGAATTTGAAGATATTAAATGTGTCCAATCAACTTCTTATATTGGGTCACGTGGTTTGACACAAATTGGATGGCAGTTGACAGTTACATAACGTCTTTTGTCACAAAGAATAAAACGAATTCACAATAACAGTTTTGTCTTTATATTTATTACTTTTATCATATATAGGGATCTCGTGGCCGCGTGCCTGAGTGTCTGGTCGCGAATCTGGGGAACCGGGTTCGATCCCGACCGACGCCAAATATTTCGAATTTTAAAATGGCACAAAATTGACTGTGGTGCACTCTGCACGCCAGCACGGAGTGCCCGTGAGGTTACGCCTGCTAAACGCCCGCACGGTACAAATATGTCATCATCATTACCGATATCTGCGAACAAAGCAGATTGGCACACCCAGGAATGGGTAATATGCCGTGATGATATATTTATTTATTTATTTTATATATTAATCTGTATTGTTCTACCGATAATATTAATAAAATATCTGTATTTTCGGAATCCATTTGAATTTAAATGTTTTTAATGTCACTTGAAACTGTCATTCTCCCCACCAAAATCATTATTTGAAATACTGTGAAATGATTGGATGTATTCACAAATTTACATTTAGAATATAAAATATGGTGATATTTTAAATGTAAATCATAAATTTCTTAAATTCATCATGAACCAGTAATGGCAGATATGTACAATTTATATTTATAAATGTAAATTCGTAAATCTAAATTTGAAAATTAAATCCATCATAAACCAGCCATTAGATTTTTTATACGTTTAGCTATGTTTTGATATAACGCCAAATTAACAAATATTTGACTATCTGACCGGCTCTTATAAAATATCTATGTTTTATATAAAATTCTATGATTTGGCTGCAGTGGCGTACCTAAGTGAAATGGTGCCCAGGGCAGGAGTCGTAATTGCGCCCCCTGTCACCAATGTAAAATCAAGATTACTTCTTTGTCGCTTTAGTGTAGGGAGATATGTGGCATTTGTATTGTTCTTGAAATATCCATGAAGTAACTTCAACCATGAATGAATCAGCACAATAACAAAATAACTATCAATATACGAGTGTTCCGCGACTCGACCGACAATCTTATACCATATATTCCGGGGGTCATTACGATAAAAAAATGGCATTAATAACGTGCTCGAAATCGGTCTTTTCAGTTTTTTCTCTTTCAACGTTCAACGAAGCAAGATTACTAATCGATCTTGACCCATTCAAACTCAGAAAAATTGAGATCAGTTTTAATTTGTAGAAAGATCTTTCTCAGCTAGCGATGGAAATTGCAATAGTCAACATTATTTACATGACTATTCGAAGATTTTTCGCCGTTGGCGTTTTTCGGTTTCAACATCCCAGTTTTGACAGAGACTAAGTCCAATTTCCAGAACTTCAGTCACCAAAGTTTCTCTTTCATTGCGAAAATAATCTCTTAAACCTTTCAAATCTAAGGCAGCATCATGAAAGTTCATATTTATATCTTCCAGTCTTTTGTGAACTCTATCAATAGGAATGAGTACTCTCGTCCAAAATCCAAGTAGAGACAGAAAATCGAGTGTCAACATAGGGTTGTTGTACAATTGCGTAGCATTACTTCTTGTTTCACTCTTTTCTTTTGCATCATCCATTATAATCTCGAGAACTTGGAGTATGCCGTCAAGGTAGTTGTTTATGGGCTTCACAGCATTCACTTTTGCACTCCATATTGTTTTCGACTCGGATTTAATAACTATGGGCGCAGCATTTTTGAGTATTTCCCAGCGTTGCGTAGACGATGAAACAGATAGCTTCAACAGTTCCGAAAAATGTCAATACGCACAGTAATCAACAGTTTTAACACTTCAAATTCTGGCACGCAAGTTACATACGGATACCAAGGGCTCCAAGCGGCGCCCCCTTGGTTGTGGCGCTCAGGGCACCTGCCCTGTTTGCCCCGCCCTAGGTACGCCACTGTTTGGCTGAGACATTATTATACCAATACATAAAAGTTCTATTTTTTACCATATTAAAGACGATTTCAAAAACAGGTATTTATAATGTTCGAAAACGTTTGTGCTACACTGTATCTATTTACGAGTATACTCGTAATACCAACACCACCTAATTTTCATATTGATTTAATATTCAAATAGAATTTCTGATTAAACAAAGATAGAATTGAAACCACCACGTTTACGAACAAATATATGCCAATGGGTTGAACCAATAAAATTCGTTCTTATTTCTCTTTCTACGAACGGGAAAACAGGACAGCAACTCGCACTTGACCGTGAAATCATTTCGGAAGGAACATATGGTCCAAATGTTGCTAAATATTAGGTCATTTCCACCAAGGGCCTTCTTTATGGCGCAATTTGTATCTATCTGCGTTTACGACTGTGTTTTATCTTTGCTGTAGCTCACAAGAGATAGTTGTTTATAAAAGAAAGTAGGGCGAAATTGTTAGTGGGTTCATATTTTTAAATTAATAATAATAAAATTGTTTTCTTTATAACGGCAAGATTCATTTATCTATATTTTAAAATTTAAGACGTGAAATACAAGAATACTGGAACCGGACGTTTTTGAAATAACAAAATCGTTAGTTTTTAAGGAAGATATTGCAGTACAGGGTGCGGCTGGATAACTTCCCTAGTTTTGAAGATGAATTTAAAAATTTGATGTGGCCAACACAATACCTCCCGCCATTTAATTTTTATTAATTCAAATATACATACTTACATATTTATTTATGCTGAAAACTGTATTAAGTCTCATTCCATAAGCTATGATTCTATTTACTATTTTCTTTTTAAAACGTTTCTATTATTAATTTGAAATGAGGTGTACGGTTTTGTGTTTCATAAGTCCTGAAATTATTTACCGGTTTCTATTTGGAACGCGGTTCCTGAAAAAAGTTGGTAAAAAGTCGGACCACGGCAACCACGAAATAATCCTAGTTTTTCTGGTATTTTTACCCCCACTACCGCTACTTTCAAACATCATAACAAAATCAAACGATATCCGTCCGTCAAATTTCTAAACCGCATTTTTAGTTGTATTACTAATAATTATTATAGATGTAAGTATGAAAACATTATTTATATTTGAGATATTGGTGAATGTGTTAATTTCATTGGCATTATTCAACGTTATCATTCATTTAATTAATGTGTATTCTTGTTAGGTTGTGTCAGTTTTAAATGTCATATGATTAAATGTCAATCTGTCCCGAAATAGATGAAAATATTCGGGAACCATGGTGTACCCGGAATTAAGATACAGGTTTTTTGGTTGACTTACGAAACATACTATTGGTTAATTTTTATTTTTGTTGTGTCAATTTTAAGTGTCATATGATTCTATGTCAATCTGTCCCGAAATAGATGAACATATTTAGGAACCATGGTGTATACCCGAAATCAAGATACTGGTTTGTTTGGTTGATTTACGGAATATAAGCCGTGTTCCTTCGGGCTGTGATTCGTGATCTAAATGATAAAAGTGATAATGATTAAGAAGAATAATGTTTTTACGTTTCCGATTCGTTATCCCCACTTTCTCATTTTCTGATCACTAGACAACATCCCCCCTTTTTGAGTGATTCACATGGATTCAGTTCAGAACAAATTGAAAATATACTATTTCGGGCGTAGAAATTTATGAATGTGGGGTTTGTGGCATCAAGAGAAATAAGATTTTTCTACAAAAGCGTGTAATGAACCACATAAAGATTTGTTTGAAATAAACATACTTCATATTCCTTACCAAGAACATTATTTTTTACTTCAATATAACCCATTTTTAATTCTGAATATAACACTAGACAGTTGATTATTTATAAAATAAAGCAGGATAGTTTGCATTAGTCTGCATATGACATTGACATTTGACACTAGATTGTGTTGTTTTCTTGCTGTTTCAAAAGGATCACGATTAAATTAATCAGGATTCACAAAATCACAATCACAACCCGAAGGAACACGGCTTTTGTATTAAGCTATGAACGGTGTAACCAAGGAGTTGTGATTGTTTAAAGCGTAGGCTCCGGGTTTTAAATTATTATTATATATAATTTTATAAATTTATCCACAAAATATATAGAAAAAGTATTAATGCAATTTAATAATCTTTAATTTTTATAATAACATAAATCTCGAAGAAATAACATTTAAAGGTATTTTTCGGAGAAAAACTACTTTGAGCTTCAAGTAAAGTGCCATTTCTGGTTATCTGATTTACACCAAAATCTAATGGCTTCTTTCCATATTAGAATAAGGTAGATATCAAGGTTTAAAATTCTCTGAGTGATAGTATTTGAGTTAGAGCGTAAACAACATCCACACACATACACACAGACATCATCGTGACAATGTTAAAATTGGATTCTAGGGACCTTAACACGTGGTCATTTACCAAAATCTCGATATGCGATTTTTAGCACGATCCCTATACCTCCCTTACCGGGAAGTAAAAATACTCGATATAAAAAAAAATCACATCCTGAACTTACAATATAAGAAGTTTTATCTCATGTATGGAGGACGGCGGCTACAGATCCGTTTTCGTGGATGTAGGCTTCCACGGCAAAAACTCGCTCGTCCACAATATGTTTACGATTAAATTTTGTAACAGAAACTTCTCATCCATCTGCCTCCAAAGACATCACCCCCACTCTTTTACGACCTCTACTCGTTTCACAATGCCATAGTAAAATTACCGAGGTTATTCTACCGCTTACTGTATAAGTACTATTAAATTAATATATCTCATTTGTAAAAAGGAAATAAAGTGAATGCATACACTTTGCTTACACAAACAAACTTAAATATTTTATTTATATGATGAATATACAACAAATATTGATTTAAGGAGAACATGTAATGTATATACGCATACTAAATATTAATATGTCTGATGGAAGTTAGTAAATGTAAAAATGGGAACAAGTCAAAGAAAATAACAAATTATTCCTTGGAAATATGTATGTAAACAAATTATTTATTTTCATAAATATTTCAGACGCGACCAATATTCATTTGAATTTCAGACATTTTTTGGCTTAGATGAATATATAATATTCATTCAATGTCTGTATCAAATGGATGAGATTTAATAAAATAAACAAAATTTTCATTTTCAAAAGTCACCTATTAACTGTCTATAGAAATATTTTTAATAAATAGAAAAATAAATATAGCTTATAATAATGAATAAAACTACTAATATGTATTTACACTCTATGGATTTTTTTTCTATTTCCTGTTCTTATGAATCTATAAAAGCACTGTTTATCACTGAAAACACGACGTTTAGAAGATCTATAAACGTACTGTTTTTGGCGCCTTTCGTATTCTAGAGGTGGTAGTCATGACAGATGAATTACATATAACCTCAAAATGATAAGCTGTTTATGTTGAAATATTACTTCTAATTATTAATTTTTATCTTTTCTTCAGGATAGGACTAGAAAGAAGAGAAATTTATAGCTCTAGCTGTGTTAGTTCAGAAAGACGCAACTGTGAAGTTAAAATCTTTCAACTAAAAAATTATTAAACAAGAAACAATGCGCTGAGATTTACTTTGTCAAAACAATTTAAACGGTAAGTTTTATTTATTACAATTTAATTTTATGGTAATATTGTAATTTTCAGCCGATTGTATTGTTATATCAGGCAGGTTTTGAAATGTATGGTGCACGTTACTTGAAATGTTGACATTGTCAACTCAATTTGTGGCTACTTGCAAGTAAATATGAAAAATTTACGATCCATGATTTCCAGTTCCACGTCGAGGCGAACTGCCGAATATTAAATTATATATGATTTAGACATAAGTGCCATATACAAATACAACATATGTTTTGTATTGAAGAATGTAAGAACAGCTGTTGCTGTTGTGTCTGCAACTGAGAACTGGATGTGTTGACAAAATGGTGGAATGTAACAGTGTAGATCAATAAATTGTTCATTAAAGTATTTCATTATTTAAAGAGTTTTATTCATTATAATAACTAACACGAACCAGCGATCCCGATTCGTTATTTGATAAATTTGCCTTCATTACACTATATGCCAAATCAGGTGGTTCACTAATAAACCGGTGGAGTACATTGTAAGTATTGGTTTTCCTCTTCCATAATTATATAATGCTTGATACAATGTTTTAATGTAAACAATCAGTCAAAATCACACAATACACAAACTGTCAAAATGTGAAATTTCAAATGTTATCGGGATGCGCTACCAACATAACTGACAAAAAAACACTAAGACATTTTTTTGACAAGTCCTATTTAAAAAAATCTATTTGTAAAAGTACCTCAATTGAAAAAATAGTATAAAAACATGTATCATAAGGCCTGTTAACGCACTCGTCCTTTGTAAAACTCGCCTAGCGGCTCGTTTTTCCCAAACTTTGACTCGTACGTTAACAGATTGCCTTATGATACTTGTGTTTTAATGTACTATTAGCCGTGTAAAACCAATTTGGTAGGTAAGTGGCGAGTAGATATCAACACTAAATTTTGTAAAATTTTACAATATAAATAATAAAGTGTGCTAAAAAGTATTCAATTACTGAATTTACATACAGTTTTTAAAACGTTTTCAAAACGTTTTTAGTTTTTAAAAATAAATAAATAAAAAACCGTTTTTTTTTATTATTATTATTTTTAAAGGCGGGCCGACTGCTGTGGTCATTTGCCGCCTATACTGTATAAATGGCATTTTCAAAATTAAAAACGTTTTGAAAACGGTTTTAAAAACTTCATGTAAACTCAGTGAATGTTAAATAAAGTAATTTTTTAAAATATTACACTATTTATAGTAATTTTTATTAGAAATTTCATTCTGCACTATGATCAGTGTTATCTTGTTCCTTAATGAACAAGTTAAAAATCGCAAGGTAGGTGATAGTTTGTTGTGATATTTTGCAGGGTGGACGTATGTATATTTTTGTGTATTAAATGATAATGTATAGACTAATATTTAAAGTGAAAACAAAAATTTGTGTAAATGTGTATGCTTAACGAAGGCGTCAGATACGAAGATATTCCATTATGCGGTAAGTATATACAATACCATCATTTTATCTATGTAAAATACATTCTATAAATTAGATCTTTGAACATGTTATTATTTATTTATAATACATACATATCTATCTAGTAACATCATTACATACATAGTCAAAATACATTAGTTGGTGCTATGTTATGAAAATATGCGTATTCAATTTTGAAACAATTCAACGTGTACTTTTAAGAAGGAATACCAAATTTGTAAGTGGTTAAATTTACACAACAGAATAGTATAAACACTCTATTTTACAAGTGTGATTTAAATAATTATTTGTTACAAGAAAGTTAAGTAGTGATAGTATTTACCAGTCAAGGACTTGTTTGCCACCCGAATGAACCGAAGGCTGGCAATGAGAAAGAATATGAAAAAATATTTTACCCTTATTTTTTTTATCGTATTATTCTTTATTCATGAGAAAATTGTCTTTCAAATTATAATGTTTGAAATTCCGCTTCCCCTTTCTCCTCATGACGTTCGAAAAAACCTAACCAATAAGGGCGTAGTTTACATTTGCCACCGACGGAATTTAACCAGTGACAGTCATGATAGCTGTCAACTACTACTGATTTTTACCTCTCTCTAAGAGAGGTATTGTATTCATGCTAAAAATCGCATATCCAGATTTTAGTGAATAAGCACGTTTTAAGGTCCCTAGAATCCGTTTATAACATTTTTACGATGATGTCCGTATGTGTGTGTGGATGTGTGCGTGTGTGGATGTGTGGATGTTGGATTCACGATTTCTCAAATACTATAAGACTTAAGACATTTTTAACTACGGATTCCTCAATCTAACAATAATGGCAAGAGTTGATTAAGTTTTGGTAACAATTGGACATCAGAAGTAGTAGTTACAAGAAAAAAATCATCTAAATATTATTTATCGAAAATTTAGGTAAATACTTATATTAAACAATGTTAAATTCTTTATTCGATAAATATAAATTCATTATTATATCTTCTATAGATTTAGAGATAAAGAAATGCATATAAAATAATTTGATGCAAAAAATCTCAGATCAAACTACTACAAGGCAAGAAATTCAAATGTTTGTAATTGACACGTAAATGTCACTGTCAAAAATATTTGTATGCCACTGTCAAAAATATTTGTACATTATTATGAAGAAAATTAAAAAAAGTCAACAACGCAAAAGAATATACGTAAAAAAGAATATAAGAGGAATTTGCGAAAAAATTACGAATATAAAGAAAAAGAAAAGGAAAGTAGAAAAAGAAAATTTCAGGATATTGAATACTTAGAAAGAAAATGTATGTGTTGTACATAATTTATATTGAAATATCCCATAGATTTTGCAAATATATGTAAGAATTATTTTGTAGTGAGACATGAACATATGTATTTGTATTTAAAAATATTTTTCGTTTTATGCGTACAACCAGGTAAAATATCTGGCGAGAGGTTATGTGCTGGCCACATCAGATTTTTATATTTGGAAATAATCAAGTAAGGTTGTAAAAAAGTATTTTGTGCAGTGTGCCCAAATAGAACTTATAATTGAGAAAATCAAACTATCCAGGTTAATATTATTGCTGATTTCGAGGTGATCATCGAGTCAGGTCTATTTTCATATTTGGGACGATCATTTGGAAAAGTTGAGCCGAGTCGAATTTACCATATTTGCTTTACTTCAAGAATTCCAGGCCTAAAGCCGGGACCGATTTCGAGTCAGTTTTCAAGCAGAGCCTGCTTATTTATTGTCGAGCCTGGCTGAGATATTTTTATAGAGTAGAGCCAAACCTCAAATCCTGACCGGCCCTGGTCCGAATACATCTCTATTGAGGGCAGTAATCTGGTAAATGTTAAAAACCAAATAGGCACTTTTAAATTTCTGAGGATATTTATAAATCAAGAACGTAAAGAATCAATTTCTAACCACGAATATTGTTCAATCTTACGCCTTTCATTGTTCAATGAAATCTTTTTTATTTCGATTGAATTTTTCGTTAACCTGCTATATAAGTCAGAAATAGGCCTGGCCCCTGAAATATTTTTGCGCTGTGGACCTTTTTCTTTAAATCCGCCGCTGCTTAATAAAGAGTAAAATAACTCAAATAATACTAAAAATCTTTCTTTCTTAGAAAATCAAAGAAAGGAAACGTAATGCAACAGATGACCAATATATGTATATAAGTGAAAGATTGTACGTTTCGCAGTGGAACAATTAATCCGAAAATGTCTGAAAATTATTTAATAATCAAGTGGAAATATTTATCTGTAAAGTTAAAATTCTTTTGGATATGGGAGCTCAATTCATTCTATTTGTGGCGTATCTAAATTTTGTGAAAAAACTAATATTTTCTGTATGCATGCATGTAATTCTCATTTGATTTCCGGAAATTTTAAAATTTATTTCTAAATTATACAACACATTTTAATTATTATAAAATTACCCTCAAAATTCTTCCTCAATTAATAAAAAAATTAATAATGGCACATCATTATTCATTTTGCCAAAATTTTGAATAATTTTTTAAATAATTCGACAACTGTAAGCGTTCCGTCGGGAGAAAGAGCCGACGTAAATTTCACAGCGCCGATGTAAAGTTACAGTGCATACATCTATGATCAGAATAGCATTTTCATTACATTTAGGTTACCATAGATTCACAGAGGGCTTACATCGATGTAAATGGGTTCAGAATCGAGCCGTGTTTGACACAAATTGAAAGAATCCATTATATTATTATTAGAAAAAATAAATAAATATAAAATTATTCCTTCAGAAATAACATCGACGTGCTATTATTTTAAACGATTTAGTGCTGTACCTCTTAAAACGAAACTTTTTAAAAGGGGCACCTAGTACCTGGTCGTAGAGTAAGTTCTAGTAAAGTACGATGATATTTCCTAGTCTCAGTTTGCTATAAAACTCTTTATGTTTTCCACGGTAAGAAAGAAGTCAAGACAAGACATAAAATAGAAATATCGTCATACAAGCGTTTATACAACCTGTCAGACAAAATAAAAATGAGCACTAAAATAAAATACGGTCTGAATTTATTTTTTTACATCATTTCTTACAGAGAAATACGCCCGGCGTCATATGTATGAAAATAAGACATAACTTGACGGAACTGCAAAAGGAAAGAATAATAACTACGTTTTCCAAACTTTCACGCCTGAACAATTTATAATTTTAATTATTTATTTCACATATTTATATTTTATGTATAAATTATTATTTAT